>PVIU01013266.1:0-56707 GCA_004026605.1 Ondatra zibethicus | reverse complement strand
GGCTGCATAGAAAACTCAGGCCAGAGTCCACTAAGGAGTGAGGACATACCATATTCATCTTTTTGGGTCTGAGTTATCTCACTAAGGATAGTGTTTTCTATTTCCATCCATTTGCATGCAAAATTCAAGATGTCATTGTTTTTTACCACTGAGTAGTATTCTAATGTGTATATATTCCACACTTTCCTTATCCATTCTTTCATTGATGGGCACCTAGGTTGTTTCCAGGTTCTGGCTATTACAAATAATGCTGCTATGAACATAGTTGACATTAAGCCTATAGTTCATAAGCCTAGAGAAGCCAAATAGCAAGGTGAACCCAAAGAAAAACATATATAGATCCTCCTGGATATTGGAAGAAAACAAGATAGCCCGGCAAAAGTTGGGAGCACAGGAGTGGGGGTAGGGGTGGAGATGGGGTTGGTGGAAGGGGAGAGGGGGAAGGAGAAGGGAGAAGGGAAGGACTGGGGAGAGCTTGGAGGAGTTGGAGGGAGGAGATGGAGGAAGGGCAGATATTGGGGCAGGGAAGAAGTTATCTATATTAAGGGAGCCATTTTAGGGTGGGCAAGAGACTTGGCTCTAGAGGGGATCCCAGGTGTCCACTGGGATGTCCCCAGCTAGGTCCTTGGAGAGGGTGCCTGAACTGTCCTTGTCCCATAGTCACACTGATGAATATCTTGAATATCACCATAGAAATTTCGTCCAATGGAGATAGAGACAGAGACCCACAGCCACATCAGAGCAATGGACTGAGCTCTCAAGGTCCAGTTGAAGAGCAGAAGGAGGGAGAAGATGAGCAAGGAAGTCAGGACCACTAGGGGCTGGTCCACCCACTGAGACAGTGTGCCTGATCTAATGGGAGCTCACCAAATCCAGCTGGACTGGGACTGAACGAGCATGTGATCAAACCGGACTCTCTAAATGTGGCTGCCAATGGGGACGGACTGAGAAACCATCGATAATAGCACTGGGACCTGTCTCTTCTGCCTGCATGTATTTGCTTTTTGGGACCCTAGTTTACTTGGATGCACACCTTCCTAGGCCGGGATGGAGCGGGGAGGGCCTTGGACTTCCCACAGGGCAGGGTACCCTGCCCTCTCTTAAGGATGGAGGGGAAGGGAGAAGGGTTAGTGGGGGAGCGGGAGGGGAATGGGAGAAGGGGAGGAAGGGTCAATTTTTGAATGGAAAAATAAAAAAATAAAAAAAAAGAAAACACAGGCCATGAGCAGATAGGACAGAGTCTCTACAGTTAGAGTAGCGGGAACTCTGAGGCAATCAGCAGTGTCAGGATGCAAGCCTAGGATTGATTCATTTGCAAGGGAACTCAATGGGTCAGCCACAAAGGGAGGCTCTCTGACCCCCTTGTCACACTCCTATTTATCTACAAAGAAAATAAAAAGCCAACTATTTTCTGACAAGTACTTACTTCAGTTAGAAACCCAAACAAATATTTTCCTTGAAATGGGGTTGATTTTGTTTTAAATTTGAGTTATTTTTAGCTGGAATGTTTACATTAGTGGAAACAGGGTGCTCTTTTCTCATCTATGGATTGCTTCTCGCCATAACTGCAGTGAGGCACACAAACCTTCTAACCCACTGCCAGCTTCAGCAGAGAAACACTTTAAATCACAGAACACCTTCAGAAAGATGTCAACCCTCAAACGGCAAGACCACAGCCGTGTGTCTGTGCGTGCATGAATCTGTGGAGAGGTAGAGGCCAGAATGCTCCTGAATGCTGTGACATGGGCAGACAATGTCTCATCAGAGCAAATTTATTTCAAACAGATTCAGGGGGATAATATTAAACCATTTATTTGCACAGTGTTTTCTTTTAATTATTCAATAATGTTCCAGTATTAAGTTACTCACATTCACAATGATCTGTATTCACGGTGCCCTTTTTCCAGCTGATCCATCAAAGTGCCGTGACTCCAGCTGGCTTTGACAGAGCACTGAACTCTTAGCACCTCACATCACATCTATTTTTAAGAAATCTCTAGGGGTGAAACTTCGTAGTTTCCAAAGACTTTTCAACATTTAACAACCTTCATTGCTAGAACAATTCACCTCCTATATAACCTAATACAGGAAGGTGTGGCTTCAAAGGCTTTTCATCTCTGTCTGCAGTGGGAATAAAGAACCTCTCATTTTGACAAGAATACAGCAGCTATGGTTTATTAATCACTAACCTTGTACCATACAGTGTAGTAAAAGCAACACTTAGTATCTCATTCAATCTCCGTACCGTGCTTCAAAAGTAAATACTCTAAATTGTCCTAAATTTCACAAAAGAAGTAACCATTAAAGCTTAAAAGCTGCAAAATTTGCCCATGACCTGACAGGTAGTAAATGGTGGGACAGAACTGCACCAAGGTGTTTCTTTCAAAATAATATTTTATTAATTCTTTAAACCTTTCATACAATGTATTTTTTAAATCACATTTACTCCCCTCCCAGCTCTTCCCACATCTACCCGCACTGAGTACGGTGTGACCTGTCCAGCTGCGCTTGGGAATGGCGCCCACCCTAGAGTGTGGTGGCTGTGACTCCCTCTCAGAGCAGGTATCAAAGGCCAATAGTGCCTAGGCTAGTAGTTGGATTTCATGCCCACCTTCTCTCCAACACTGTAATTTCTCTAAAGATACTTTATTTATTGATTTTATTTATTTAATGATCTCACTATGTACTCCTGCTTGGCCTGGAACTCACAAGGCCATTAACCCACAAAGCTCTTCCTGCCTCTGTCTGTATAAGCTGAGACTAAAGGCAGATAGCACCATTACTAGCTCGACTTTTGTTATACCACTGCTGAAGAAATGAACTGCCTCTCATGGCTGCTTTCAGCAGGGTCTTTACCCTTCCTAAGTACTGGTCCCCAGTAGGCTACGGCTTGAGTTATGATTATCAGACTTACAGTGATATAAAAGTAGCATGTACTTCATAGAATCATAATATGAACTGTGAGTTTCAACATCTTCCAGAACTAACAATGTACAGTTTAGTTTCTTACCATGTTGGCATCCGCATTCAGCCATTCTCTCATATAAGAGCAACAACTGGTATTTTTCAAGTTAATGTTGCTAAGTGATAATGCCTTGTAGGCTACATATTAAATGCATGCTCAATTTATAATAGCTTTATTGGTATGTAACCTCATCACAAATCCAGGCCCTCTGGGGTCTCAAAATTTTATCTATTTTTCTGAGTCATTTTATCATCTCAGCTCTACTTTAAAGGCATCTCAGCATCTTCCAAATTCAGTTGATAGGAAAATGGAGATTACATATAATAATGATTATTTCATGAATCTTAACTTCTGTGTTCCTATTTTAAACCCTAGTTCCCATTGATTTTTTAATAACATTATTCTAGTACTAAATCATATCTAATAAAACACAAAGTCTAGAACAGTTTTTAATAACACAAGCTAATGTTGAAGTGCTCACCAGTGGGCATAGCCGGTATATAGACCCTTTTATACTTTCTCAGCTGTTTTTTCAAAGTAAAACTGAATATTATATTCATGTGCCAAATTATGCTATAAATACCATGTTAGAAAAGTCAGAAAACTGGTTATAATGTATATAATTAGTTAACTTTTAAGAAAAATGTCAATGTACATATGACATTCTAAATTAAGAAGGCAAAAAATACTTAATGTTCTGCTAATGTAACATTTCATGATAACTAAATTTAAAGAAAAATTAGTGTCACTATCTACAGCTTCAGCTGTCTTCACCATCTCTCATATACTTGGTTTCCCTGAACACAACTAAATATGGGCAGAAATTATTAAATCTATGAATGCACCAATTTTTGGGCATTCTGGCTTACTTTCAAATAACTTTTATTAGAACAGTAATTTTAAAAAACAGAAGTAATTTTGTGCTGTCAACTCTTCACACGAATTTTTGTCAACTCAATTCAGCTAATGGGCAGAACTTTAGAAAGGAATGGGAGAAACTTTATGGGAATGAATGTGGCCTTCCACTTATATCACCAGCCATAAAAGTTTATTTAACCATCATCCCACTTCAATTTCAACATGAGAGAAAAGAGCAGTGTCTAAAGCTTTTTCCAGTTTCCAAAAGGCAATACACAAGGGAGAAGAAAAGGCTTCCCCAGTAGGGTGCTTATAAACATGGTGGTGTCCCCAGAATCATCAAATGTCTGAAACAAAAGCCTGGCTGCTCTGTTTGTTGACACAGATTTTAACCACTGTCTGACATTCTGTTTGTATTGATTCTGTTCTCTCACTTCCAACTTTTATGTACTAAAACAACATTGTTCAAAGTCTGTTGATTTTGTCATGCTATGTCTACATGACAAGTTTGTAGTCATCAAAGGTGTGAAATATTTATCCCAAGTAACATTATACAATCGAGCTGGATTACACTGGGACAGAAGCAAACGTTATATAGTACGCCTGTCTTAGAAATAAGTATGACTGCAGAGGGAGAAAGGCACTCCTGTTAAACACAGCACAAGCAGCCATGTAAGCTCAGCACCGCGAAGACTAAGGCAGAGAATTGTGTGAGGCCAAACCAGGCTACACAGCTTGGGAAAGAAAGAAAGAAAGAAAGAAAGAAAGAAAGAAAGAAAGAAAGAAAGAAAGAAAGAAAGAAAGAAAGAAAGAAAGAAAGAAGGCAGGCTAACAAATCCTTCTTCATGGTAAGTTTCATACATATATGGAGAGCTACTCTCTGACAGAATTTAATTACTGAACACCAAAATGACACTTGCAGGTAGACGGTGAGAGACAACTCCCAACTGGTACAGTGTGGCTAAGAGATCCCTGCAGACTTCCACCATCCAGACTTTCCTTTAAACGCAGATCTCAGGCAGCTCCTTGAGGGACATTGGAGAATAGACTAACAGAAGGAGCCCTGAGTACACAAACCTGGCTTTACATCAAGAAATTTGACTTAAGAATAAGATTTGTGCCTGAATGTTCACCATATCAGTAAGAGTTGATAAAGTTCTTTCCAATCGATTGGATCTCACAAATATCTTTCATAAACTACCTCTGGCTCTGGTGCAGAATTAGCAGCATCTCAGATATATGCATTGAGGTCCTGAGAAATTTTATTTTAATCTAAAAGCATGATACAAATTTCCACCATATTGAAATTGAAGTAGGAGATGTATTTACTGGAGCCAGCTATTCCAATTAACCATATTTTAAAAAAATGTTATTAAAAACTATTTTAAAGATATTTTAATCATTTAAAATAAAAGGAAGGGAAAGTTTCTAATTTTATAAGCACCAATAGTAGTTTGGCTAATATTTATGTTTCCCTTTGCCCATGTACAAAATCAGGGGGTGTTGGCACTGGAATCTGTTACTTAGGAAACACACTTATTGGTATCAAATCAGTGTGACATGAATGCTAATGTACCCTTCAAGGCACATTTAATCAACGCATAATGGAAATGGGAGTTGTTTATAGTCTAGCAATCACATCTTGTAACTACTCATTCGGTGAACAGAATTGTAGAGTCAAAGCCTGGCAAAGTGGCACACGCCTGACCCCCAGCTATGCGAGAGGTCAAACAGCATGATCTTTTGAGTCCAGGGGTATGAGGCTTGCCTGGCCAACACAGCCAAACTCAAAATAACGAACAAACAAATAAAAACATCAAACAGAATCACAGAATTTTAATGGAAAGGACTATCTCATCTAACCCCATTTTACACTTGTCAAAATTGCAAGACTAAGTCAATCATTTAACATCATTTATTTATATACTTGGGCTTCTAAAATAACTGTCACTATAAAATAAAATCCATTTCAATCCTGTTGGAAGACAGTCCAAGAATAGAGTTGTATGTAGAGAATTCTGAAAGCTTGTGAGAAAACTCCAAGAAAATAAGAGTCTTGAGACTTCAGTTTCTTTAAAAACATAAAATTGTTCTTGTTACGTGTTTTTGTGCACCTCCCATGTGTATTAGGTAGGAGTGTGCTTACTTCAGATCATTCATTGCAACTGGCTATAGTTCTTTGTTTCTGAGCCTCTATGGAAAAACATGCTTTGCCACATGTAGCTTGCCCACCATGTACAGCCTGTCCTTGTGATTGTACTCATGTGACTCCTCTTAGACATCCGAGTATAAAACATCTGATGTTCTGAATAAAGGTGACTAACGCATGAGACTTTAGTCTGCTTCATTTATCGGCTCCATTCGCCCAGGTCTACAGCCTCTAAAGTGGTAAACACCATCCCTCATGCCTTGTTTTGGAAAACAGCTTGAAACCCTTTAGACACTTTCACTGGTAACCTCAAACACTCTTTACTCAGGCAGAGAGAAAGGACAGAGCTAAAATTAATCAGACTCTGCCACCTTCAAAAGAAAAGATTTTATCTACATTGAATTTCAGGTCCCTGGCAGTTAGCAGGCTACCTACAACAGCAGGTGTTTTTGATGTCGTTTTGAATGTGTGGATTAGTTGGATGGATGACTTCTCTGAAAACTCCGTGTGACAAAGGAGAAATCTGATAGGCCTCATTTGCCAATTGATAGTGTTTACCTCGGTTGGGAGTTGCGTTTATCTTCACTTGGAGTCACAGCAGCTTGTCGCCACAGGGTTTCTACCTGGCTCTCACACGAATAGATGCCAACCTACCAGTTTTCTATTCTGAATGCTCTAAAAAGGCAGCATGACTGGGAAGAGGCTGCCATTGGCCAAGATATTTTTATCCTGCATAATCATTTAGATACCCCTCCTTCCCTTCCATTGTAATTTTGGCTTATCTTACCAAAAAACCATACAGTCATGGAAATAAAATGCTGCCCTGTGGAATGCAAACAAGCACGAAGACTTGCTCCATGCTCTTTTCTGGTTGTCTCAATTCATAGGAAGCTCTAGAAAGTTAAATGTCTTACCATCCAGATGGTCCACATAACAATACACGTCATAGGTTTCGTGGGGAGAGCGGAATCCATAGGTCCTGACCCCTTCCTTCCCCATCATGTCCCCATAACAGCCTTCTCTGGGAGCTCTTATGGGATATCTAGGAAAGCAAAGGAGAGGTGAGAGGCACTGTCACTGGCAAATTAATACTGAAAAGCGTTTAGGCCCAGGCCTCTTACCTAACAGTTTGATCAGACAGCCATCCTGCATCACACTGCTCAAATCCATCTTCATAGGCAGCAAAGAGCTGCTCTGGTGTGGCTATGACTGCCCCAATGTCCAAACAAGCCTGTTGAGCACTTGCAAAGTTCAGTGTATATCTACTGGTCGCTGCCCTGTAGTGAAACACAACTCCTGCAAAGACAGCAAACCATAGACTGTTTCAGTGCTCAAATCCCCCATTGTATTGTGGAAAATTTCAGAATGAAGTAATATACCAATTAGTAACATTATCATAGTTAATTATTTTACAATGCAAAACTCTTGTAGAATGAAGGCATTTAAAAGTGCCACCTCATCTAGGGGTCCTTGAATCATGCAGCATTATGACATTTGCTTTCACAGACAGTGTGGCAAGGCAGAGAAAAGCGCCAGACTATACATGTGACAATAGCTATTTCAGTCATCGTTTTGCTCCCTCCTCATAAACTACTTCAATTCTCTGGACCATAATCTCCTGTCTTATCCAGTGATCTAATGTTTATTTGATCTGAAAGTTGGGTAGATTGCAGTGCACTGTCTACTGTCTAGATGTATACCATATCCACTGTCTAGCTCGTATCATTTTTGTGTCTGCTATGACTGATGCGAGTCTACAATTTCCATGCCAACAGAGGCCTGAAATAAAGTTCTTCGCACTCCCCAGGTAGAAGCAAGGCATGCTTGTCTCAGGTTCCACTTCGTTGTATTTTAAGTATTGCTAAGGAAGTAGGTAGAAACTGGGCTCTAGGTTTCAAAAGATTGTCAAAGAACTGAAGAAAGAGCAGCTAAGAGGTGGAACTGGCAGTCCTTTCTTCCCAGTTCAACATGCTATCCATTTTTAACTGGGAGAAATATGAATCATCAAAATGATATTCCAGGGAAGTCACAACAAAGTACAGATTGGAGCAACTGGCTTTTATAAATAAATTTTTATCATATCATAGTATTCAAGACCACTTTTTGTTGTTTGAAATGAATTGTGGTTTCCAAGATATCTGCCGCTCTCCTTTGACTCCTAGTCATTTCCTTGGGTTGACAGATCTGTCTTCCACAGTCAGGCTGGCTATCAGAGTCTCTCTCTCATGTTATTCTTTATATTGTGTCTCTGTCTCAAGACAAGCCAGCAAAAGAACTGAGGAAGAATAAAATAGCCATCTTGCAGATAAGCCTGTTATCAGTGCCCACACAAAGGGAGCTACATAGCAACTCAGAGATGGACTGACTGGCAAGGAACATTCTTTTTCCTGTTTTTCATTTTTCATGTCTCAAAATGTCACCAAATGCCAGTCTACTTTCATGTGGCCTTTCTAAAACTGTCTGGGAGGACATACACACCCAGCATGAGAAATATCCTAAAGTAACTTTTAAGCTTTAAGTAAGAACTTGAATGGGTTTAAATTGGTTTATAGTGGTGAAAGTTCTAAGTAATTTGGGGAATTATAAATCTTCCACCTGTGCTGAATACTGGTACTAAGAGGGGAAGGAGCAGGGGTCTTGCCAAAGGCAGGGACCATCAATCCATATGTAAGGTAAGTGTCTGCAATTGCTAGACTAACCTGAAGTCATCATGGGGCTAAGAAGATTAGGTGGAGGATGTTCATTGTTTGTGAGCAGCAAGAGGCAAATCCTTTGCTAAGTCTTTAATGATGAGGAAAAAAATAAGAAGCTATGAAAGTCTGAGAATTTTAGAGAGTGAATGTATGCAATATATTTTATGCATATACATGTATATGAAGAGACAGCCTTAGACAAACTGAAATTAATGACGAGGAACTCAGGGATAAGAAGATCTCAGGGATTGAGTGAATACAAAGACATCAGGAAACAGATGAATTTAATGATAAAGGATGCTCAGTGAATTTGTTTGTTGCCCTGAAATTCAAACCATTTCCTTTTGGCTAAACAAGAAAGAGTTTTTAGAAAGCTCCTTTTATGTATTTCTGAAAGGTAAATATTTTATAGGGAAATTGAGAGTTGGAAGAAAATCTGTTCCATCATGTCTGGGTATTAGAGTTTTGCTTAATAACTTGCCAACACATTCTGGTTCCAAGAGCTGCGGTATTATGTGTGTGCCCAATTAAAGCAATTTCTCTTTGCTTTGTCTTCTAACTTAAGCTCGAGTGACATATAAACCATCATTAAAGGGGGGATGAAGGTAAAATGAGTCATTACAAACCTAATGGATAGTAACTAGTGTTAAAGTTATATTTATGCCTGATTTCTTGTTCTGAACAAACTGAAAATTCAAATATTGATTGCCTTTGTAAGACATTATGATATAAATCATGGTTAGTTTTTCAATGTAACTTTTAAATGATACTTCTTGAAATTAAACTCAAAGGCTTTTTTCACTCAGTGTGTCTATGTGTACACACATGGAGGCATGGGTAAACGCATGCCCTTCTACCATGTGGATTCCAGGAATCAAACTGAGCTTGTCGGGCTTGGACGCAAGTATCTTTCTCCTGAGCCAACTTATAGGCACACGTTTATAATGAAAGTAAGGAGGCTGAGATTATAGTTCAGTGAGAGAGCCCTTGCCTAGCATGCACAAGACCTTGGGTTTGGTCTTCAGTAGCCCCAAAAATCACACTAAGAGAATTAAAAGAAAAAAAGGGGAAAGTCTTTTATCTATATATGTACGTCTATACATGTGTGATACTTGGAATGAGAATTTTCCTAGAGGTTCATATGTTTCAGTACTTGGTTCTCACTTGGTAGAAATGTTTGAGAAGAACTAGGAGGGGTGGCCCTGTTGGAGAAGGTGTGTCTTTGGGGGAGGGCTTTGACTTTCAAAAGCCCACAGCAATCCAGGTTAGCTCTCTGCCTCTTGCATAAAGGTAAGGATGTAAGCTCCCAGCTATAATTCCAACACCATGCTCGATGGTCTGCTGCCACACGATCATTAACATCATGGTCATAGCCCTTTGTACTCCAACTATCAGTCCTAAACTAAACATTTCCTTTTATAAGTTGCCTTGGCTGAGGTATTTTATCATGGCAATAGAAAAGTAACTAAGACAACATATATACAACACCAAACTTAAAATATAGAATAGCCTTTATAGTATTCTGATGCAATCATTGGTAGGTCTTAGCACTAAAACAATGATTTAAGAACTATATACTGTGTCTTGAGGTTTTCATTATTTCTAGTATACAGTACATTACCAGCCTCGATCAATAAAGTTGCTTCACAAAAAGTTACCTGTTCTTAATTAAGTTTGGTTTCAGTGAAAAGCAAAGATTCTTGGATTGATGATTTTCCACTTGTTCATATTCCGAACAAGTGACATGCTTTAGTACTGGCCCACACTGCATTCCTGGGTATTGTGCTACAACTTTTCTTACAAATCTGAAAGCCTTACCATCCACAGCCAGTGACATGGTGTCCTGAGTGTCTTCAATCCCATACATGACATCACAGCGGTAGACACCGGCATCACTAGCACGGAGTTTGACCATGGTGAGGGAGGCATCACCCACGTCCTCGGGATGTGTAAGCACTGATACTCGCCCTTTGTAGTCCTGACCAATCTTGATATTCCCGTCCTGAGCCACCAAGACAGTAGTCTCCTTTATGTCTTTTCCGTTTTTGTCCACTTCCATTTTAGACCATTTGATTCTGAGAAACTCACTCGTGTTGTAATTGGGTGGTAGAGTAGGCAGGGTGGGAAAATGACAAGGTAGGGTCACTCTTCCGGAGAGAGAGCCTTTAACAGGTGGACTGGTTTCCATTTTCACTAGAGGAAAGACAAAATATCAGATCAGTATTCCTGAATGGCTGAAGCTGCGTCCATTGAACGTGTGAATGGGTAGGCAGCAGTTAGAGAGCGTCATTACATCTAGAGTATGTGAAAAACTGAGAATGATTTATATAAAGAAAATAGCATGGGACTTCAACAATGCATTATAACAATGATAGAGACTAATGGAGTTCATCTCTGTGCACTGGAATATAGAGCTTGTTTAAAAGCATTTGTCACTTGGTATTTAACATGAAAAAAGGAAGAACAAACAAACAATTAATGGCAGAAAAGAACAGGGCAGGCAAGAATCAGTACCATAGACTGAGAGATTAGGACAAACTGAGATGCTGGGTGTTTGTGCCTATAGTTGTAGTACTCAGGAGAATGAGGCAGGGGCATTGCTCTAAGATACAGTTTAGTTTAGACCACAATGAAAAAAATTAATTCTCACCCTTCTCCCTCCCTTTTCACCCTTTCTCTCAAAAAATCTAGACTAGTATTAAGATAAACAGTTAAAGGGGGAAACATGTTTATAGATCAGAGAGAAAAAAACCATTTAAGAAAACTGCCATATATATTACTTTGGGAAAATAAAATAAAAAATTTAACATTTAAAGACAAAGTAAGAATTTGAAACAGTACTTGAGAAGACTAGAGAAAGAGCAAGGCTCATATCTTAAGAGCCTTCTTTAGCCCAACAATTGAGGCAGGCAAATTTTCAAGGCCGGTCTGAACTTGTTGCTCTTAGCAGGTCAGAGATGAGACTCATTTAAGGTAACTACCACATTACCTTAGAGAAAAGAAAAATAAAATTGAAAGAAGAATTTGAAACAGCACTTCATGAGCCTGGAGTGAAGGCAAGTCTAAGGTCTGGAGAGCCCTCTTTGGGCCCTTGTTTCAGCCAAAGGCTTCCGCATAATGACAACTGCAGCTGCGACCACTTTGCAGACAAACACCGCCTTTCATTATGCCTGGGCCGGAAAACCAGCTTCTGTTCACCTAGCCGGCCTAACATACTTATTTCTGTTTAAGCTCTTAAACATTTAATGACAAAGGGTACACTGGTTACAATTTAACACCACTGCCTACAAAAGAAAACATCCTTTCACCCTTCCTGGACTCCATGCCCCTCACCCCAGCCCTCCCACCATTTCCCAGCCTTCACTAACATAAACCAGGAGTTAGAAAGGAAAAAAACTTAGTGTTCTTGCAAGCAATGCTAGCTACGTGAAATGCTGGCTGAAAGTAAAGAGTTGCCTCCAAATCAAGTGACACTGTGACTTTTAATTACTGAAATGTTGTTGTTGTTACATTGTGCCAGTGACAGAGAAATATGTGTCCCATCTGCATCAGCAATGATATAGCTCATAGAACCCTTTTCAGTCATTTGGGTCATTTTCAAAATTACGGGAAGATATTACTCTCTTTAAGAAAAAAAGGAAATTCTATTGCCAAAGACAAAAATGCAACTTTAAAGATGATAGGCCTAAACTTGGCACAGTGGCTCATGCTTGCAACCCCAGGGCTTGAGGCGTCAGGATAGGTGACTCTCCATTAGCTGGAGACCACTTTATGCTACATAGAAAATTCCAGGCTTGTCTGGGCTGCACAAGGACACTCTGTTTCCTCCTACCAAAAATATGAGTAATAGAATGTCTGGTGTATTTATGATACAAATCACTCACATATTCCAAAATTGCAATGACTGTTACTTTTAGGACTAGCTCATCATTCTGTTAATCTACATATGTAGCTAATTCACACAATACTTAACAAAATTAGTTAAAAATGAAGTGAGTTATTGGCTGCACTCAATTACTCTTTAAAACGCTACTAAGATTTTTTTTTTATTTTGCAATGTAATAGTAAGGTAACAATCTCATTTACATAGCTAAGCAAATAAAATCTCTAATTTAAAGTTCACTCTTTGAAATGAGCCTGATTTCTTGGTGACGATGTCCCATGGGAGGAAGTGGCAGGCCCCCCAGCTGGCTGTCAACACACCTGAGCCAAAATATGTATCTCATTATATCTAACCAAGCAAATTTTAGCACTGGCATTTATTAACTTCCTCCCCTGACCCTAAATTCATTCCCACAGCAGCCTTCATTTTGCCTCACTCTCTAGACACCTGCTTTAGTCACTGCCAGAACAAAGACTTTGAGTGATTTCATGATCTCTTTCACACATCCATAAAGTCTGTGGGAGACATGCTAAAAGTGACCCCTACTTATCAACATTCCTTTAACTTAGAACGAAGTAAAAGTTCGTTAGCATTTCTGTTTTATTTGTTTGTTTGTTTATCTATCAAGCGTGGGGATTCTGAGACTTGCAAATTCTGTATCTAAAAATCTAATTTACACTTACTGAATGTTCTACAACTTCACACTTTCCATCTTAAAGAATCCCCTAACACAAATAAAGTATAGTTGCATTACCACAAATACTTGGGTTTGTTTTTAATAGAAAGAGGAGCCATTTTATAACAGTGTAGGATAGATGATCTCTAATTCCTCAATATCTATTTTTAAATTACAATTGCTTTCACAATTATGAAAGAATAGGGGAAGACATAGGATTCAGCCAACCTATCAAGTAGAGAAATTCCTGAAATATGGAACATGATTTCATCACTCCTGCTGTAATGAAGGGTACATTGAGACAAAAGATGGTTTCCCAGGGCTACAAACTACCTGGGCATTCATAAACACACAGATATTAAAACCTTTGCTCTGAAATGAATACACTCTTACATAGAATCTAATCTTCAGAATAAGATTAAGAAAAAGATGTGTGGTCAAAACTTTTGAGTATTAAGACTTGGGTCTTAATTTACCAGGTCACAAAAACCAAGTTAATCACATCTAAATATTTCAGAGTTATCTTAGCACTCTGAAGTATCATGTAGATAAAGTATGCACGCTTAAAGAATCTGCTACCTGCAGGAACTTGTCTGAATCTAGTAAAAATGTATCCGGACAAAACCAATGTTTACTGCTCTCACAGAAGGTTTGGAGTCTACATGAGTACAGTAAGGGAGAACTAAGCACTGTGTAATGAATGATCCATTGCTCCCCATGCTGTGCATAGACTCTGCACAGTAAGAATGGTGTAAATTCCCTCTGTGCAGACAGAGAAAGGGGAACCAAACAAATATCAGATTGATAATATTGGGATTTAGTATGTTCTTGTTCAATTCATGATCTCACAACTCTGCATTCTGTTTTGTACTATTAGAGGAATATTAAAATAAGTGGGTAAATGATCAGTAATTAAGATGGTTTCCGATGTAATAGGTATTGTTAAAGTAGAGCGCTAAAGCCAACGAATCAGTACGACATGGTTGGTGTTCTTTAATGTGAACAATCAACCTTTAGAACCCTATTACCAACTAGAGTAGACAACAAAAACCCTGCTTCACCTCAGCAAGTTACCACTGTGAACGGGGAAACTGGCTTTATTTGCATCTTAAATTTGTATACTTTTTACTTTTGCCTCTCATAGGAAAGAACTAAATATCCCTCACTTTAGATAAACATTGACTATGTGTATTATAAAGGATGGGGCCTCAAATGGAATAACTGAATGATATTGTTAGCTTTAATGTTTTCTAATTCTTTGAAGGAAATACACCATCCATTGTTTTGTGTTCACTATGTGAATCTCTATTTCAAAGGAGGAATGTCTTTGTTTCTTCTTCCACTATTAACCATCCAAACTTTTCCCCATCCTTTTGACACTCTTTGTCTTTACTAGGTGCTGTTATTCTTTCCTCTCTGGTCTCTTTATCTACTTTTTGGAAACTTCTAAGAAGATGGTTTGGGGGGTATTAGCAGATACTGGAGTCTAGACTCCTCATCCTCATACCCACCACCTGAAGTAAGCTATGAGTTTCATGTCCAACCCACCACAATAATCATCGAAAATTAACTCCTTGCCGCCATCCCTGTTATCCCATAATCAAATCTTTACAGAAAAACAGCATAAGGTTTAAAGAACTTGATGCTACATGTCCTTTGTGGACTGAAAACCTTTAGTGACTGTTAGCATTCACAAAATAAAATCTGGTCTTCTAAAAAGCTTACATGGCCCCAGGCAGATGAGAAGTGTAAGACAACGGTGAGGTACCTAATGCCTTCCCTTCCCCATTCCCTCCCTCTAACACTTACTGGATGTGGAAAGCAATCGTTCTGCTTGGTGCTTCAGTTTTCTCTTTATAGCACACGGGTAATGGATGTTTTGGTTAATCAATGTTAAGCACTTAAAATAACTTCCAGCTCCCAGTGAATCCTGTCTACGTGACTAGTGCTGCTTCTATTTACGTAAGCTGATCTCTGCTTATCTCTCTGCCTATATCTCCTGCTTTTCTTTTGATCACTACTGTCCAACAAGAGTGATTTTCCTGCTACTTGAACAAGTTTATCTTTCTAACTGAAAGGCAGATCTTAGTAGGATGGCCACTCTTCACTCTTATTTCATTTGCATGGTACTTTCTCAAAGAGACCTGCCCTACTTCCCCCAACCAAAGTCATTCACTGGGATGCCTTTCTGCTTTATTTTCGTCATCAGGAAATATCTAGTATGGTTTATTTGTTTGTTTTTTTCCATTACATAGAAAACAAAATTCACAATATCCACTGATATATCTGTGGACACCTAGAATAATACCTGATACAAAGAAGGAATTAAAAAAATATTGACAGATGATAAAAGGATGGATTGGTCAATGGATGAATGGATGGATGGATTGATGGCTAAATGGATGGGTGAATGGGTGGATGGGTGGATAAATGAACAAAGATGCTGAAGCCTTCAGTCCTAAAGAATAAATTAAAATATCACTAAAAAGAAGCACAGAGGAAGTGTCAAACAAAAGGAATCATATACAAGAAGGAGGAAAGACAAGTTTGTGGATAGGCAATTTATTTCAGAAAGTCTGGAGCATGGGTGTGCAGAAATAGCAGCAGGGTATGCAGAGTCCACAAAGCAGAAGCAGATCAGTGAAGCTCACCATGGGCTCTTCCAACTCTTTCTGGTGTCTCCTTGGGTATACTAGAAACTAAAGTTAGAATTATAGGGTCCTCACTGAATAGCTATGAAAGTGAAAGCTAGGAAAGACAGTGCATATGTGCTTACTGGCCACTTACCTTTCATAGACAAAGACAAAGGGATATGGTTACAAATACTTGATGGCAACATCTTTTAATTTTCCTAACTTAAAATTCTAGACTCCCAGATTTATTTTTTTTGGTATAAGAAAGTCTTTAAAAAGCAGTACAGAAGAAATTAGAATTTTAATATTCTCAATGCTCTAAAAGAGCCTTTTTACACAGTTCAACTTTGGAGGCCAGACATGGTAACACATATTAGTAACCTATCATTTGTAAGGCTCGAGTAGGAGAATCATGAGTCTGAGGCTAGATGGACTACCTAATGAGAGACTGTCTCAGAAAACAAAACAAAACAGAAAAACAAACATACAAACCAAATAGGCCATCGGTTACCAAAAGTTTCACTCACCAGAGTTTGTTATTTTGGTCTGTTTGGTTTACTGAAATATGCCACATCCAGTAATACTTCAAGTACAGATCTTAAGCAATGCATAGATTTTTTTTAAAAAATGGTTCTTCATTTTGTAGTAACTCCATCTTATAATTCCCTTCCCCAGTGCTTTTTCACATCTTAATAAAGAACATGTTATTCTACTTACCTTTATGTAGTGCATGGGTTATTAATAAGGCTGACCACATCCATAAGATGCTTTTCATATTTATCGACATCTTGTCCTAGAAATGAAGAAAAACAAATTATACCACAAGTGTTTATGGTGGTGGCTAGCCATAAATCACATGTTAATAAGGAAACGGGTGCAATAAAGGAGGCAGTTCTCTGTGGACTGCAGAAATAGGAGGCTTGTCATAGACGATATCACAGCATTGTAAGTAATAATTTGAGTCACACTTGAGACAATAGTTACCAAAATAATTCCAAGCCCTAATGAGGGGACTTATAACACTGGGCTTACAGGTGATGGTCACAGCTGGGAGGGCACAGGAAGAACACTAGAAATAACAGCCTATTAAATAAAGTGAAGAGCTGGCATGAAGAGGATAAAGTACCCTCAGAATCTAATTAGAATGAGGAACGTGAATGTGGACGGAACGAGAAAATGATGAAGGGGATGGAAAGGAGGTGCTGCAAGCCAAAGCATCCAGTGTTAGGTGAGAAGGAACCGACGGGTGGCTCTGGCAGATGCTATCACCAGCAAGAATAAGGCCTTCGGAAAGTCTGTGTTATAGCTGAAGCACAATCAGCACTGACTGTCCAGCTGGCCGAACAAACAAAATAAATGTATCCCAAAGAGCTGCTAATGCAAAAGTGAGCAGTTTTAAAGCACTCTCAGCAGCCTTCAAGTCTCAAGAGTAAACAATGAAAGAAGATATTCTTCACTGAAAGTCAGAAAACACTGACCTTGGCTTAGCTACTAATTTACTGTACGCTTTGGGAAAGACATTTTGCAATCAGAGTCACAAAATGGGCCTTTC
This sequence comes from Ondatra zibethicus, assembly GCA_004026605.1. Lineage (NCBI taxonomy): Eukaryota > Metazoa > Chordata > Mammalia > Rodentia > Cricetidae > Ondatra > Ondatra zibethicus. The sequence continues at coordinate 39,298 of PVIU01013266.1, read as the reverse complement.
CAAGTCTGGATTTACAGAAACCGGCCTAGTAAGGATAAGCACCAGGGCTGAGGGTTGTTAGTGTCTCCATTTAAGTGTCTTTCAAAGACCCGTATTTGGGAAGTTTGGGCCTGAACTTGGCTTTGCTGGAGTTGGAGAAACTTACAGAGATGGTGCCTAGTGGGAGTTCTCAGGTCATCAATGTGGTGTCCTCAGAGGGAATGTGGGCTGTGCCTGTCTTCCTCTCTGTTTGCTTTCCCATTGGTATTATATGAGCGGCCCATTCCACCACATGCTCTCAGGCATGACATGCTACCTGGCCACAGGCCCTCACCCAATCAATCATACGTTTCATCTTCCAAAACTGTAGAGCAAAAGAAACCTCTTTCTGCATACGTAAGTTGATTGTCTAAGCTTTTTGTTATAGTCTTAGACTCACAGGCATATTATTGTTTGAATATATTCAAGAACACTTTGTTACATACAGCCAAAGATATCTTCACTGGCTCATATGTAAGTTGGTACCCAATTGAACTCCCTTTGCCTTCCTTAGAAAACAAATTTTGTATTATCTGTACTGAAATAAGTAAATGATGAAAGATTCCAATTCCAGGTTGTGCTCAAATATATTTTAATAATCCGTGACAGCTACTTATTTTTTCTTTAATAGTATTCTGCATTTGATCTTGTTTTATAAATTTTAACACACTACAACAAAACAAAATGAAACTGTAAAATTCTTAGCTTATGGGTTTATGGCTTTACCCATGTCTTGATGGCCCGACAGTGTTTGAGAAATAAGAGATACTAATTTCACAGGCAAGATGAGCATTTATGTCATAAAATCATATTAAATATAAATAGATGCAATCCCTGAATATTAATTTAATCCAGATAGAAAGCCTTCTTTTAATCATACTTCTAAATAATACTTTGTTTCTTTAAAGAAAAATTAGTCTCTTCCTGTTTTAGTTTTCAGGAAATATTTATAGAGTATTTTTTAATGTTTGAGCTCCACTATTAAAGTGTCTTAAATTCAAATTCTGAATTTTCTACTTAAAGTCTCAGATTATACGGAAATAGGTATGCTTCTCTAAAGTTTACTTCTCTAGTTATTTACTTTTAAGCTTGAAAATTAATGTCTGTTATAGAAATGATTAAAAGACCTGAAAATATTGCACATGAAATATGCTTGTTCATATCTAACATAGTCAGGACTTAGTGATTATTATTAAAATCAGTAACTCAGGCTTTCTATAGATGCTCTATTTTTTACTTCGGGTCACTAATAATAAAAGATTTGAAGCCCTAAGTCTTACTTTAGGTCACTTTATGTTTATAATAAACTGCCATCACTTATCATTGGCTTTAATTATTACTTTGAAATATATTTTACTGGCCAGAGAGGTTGCTCAATGGGTAAAGGCGCCTGCTATGAAGTCTGATGACCTGAATTTGGTTCCCAGGAACTACTTGGTAGGAGAGAACTGACTGAGTTCTACATGCTCGCTGTAGAACATTTGCAAATACCCAAATACTTATAAATAGCACATAAATGTAACAAAATATATTTTATATCCACAGAGCTACTTAATAATTCCCACAATATTCTATAGTTCTAGGTTCAATACCACTTGGAGAGGGTTAGTAGACCAAATGTGTAATCAATATTTCCACTTTGAAGAACCAGTACTCCTCATGAATATAAGTGTGAATGTAGGACTAATGGAGATTTGAAACATATATGAAACTGTCTAACTGAATATTAATAATACCTAATAAAATATTAGACACATCAATATTCAGACAGTCAAATCTTATAAAACCAAAGGAAAATGATAAGAGCTTTTCTCCAGAACATAAACTCCACATTCTTTCTTCTGCCCAGGACAAATGCCAGAAAACCTAACTCTTTATATACCAATCTTAATCCTTATAAAAATGTCTGTATTTTTTTCTAAATTAAAGAGAAAAATCTGTCTTCATATCTACAGCATGTCTTCTCACCTGCCCAGAGACTATTATTAAACCTAAATTTAAAGAATAAAATCAGTGCATTAAAAACATAGAGGTGAAATATGTTTGGGATGCACTGGTATTAAATTACAAAAATGTGCTTGAATAAATTGCTCCAAAACAAATATGAGAGCTCTCAAACTAAATTCCAGATCTCCAACTCAGTGGAAAATGAACCAGAAGATACGTATTCTGAGAGGTCCGTATTCTGATTGTCCAGTCACCAGCAGTAAGCACATAGCGGCCTCCCACCTTGAGTTTTGTGCTGGAGGTCACGGGTGCTCCAGCTAGCCTCTTCTCTATCTCCACTCATACCTGCCCCTGTCAGCACGTTTGCCACACTCAAACTGAAGGATGATCAGTCATGGCTTTGGTAACTGTGTCAGAGAGCCGTTCCTGATTTGGGGTGTCTCAGATCTGTATATCTATTGTCCCATCATCAGCATAAGTAAACATATATTTCCCTTTTCTTTTTCAGTTTTGTGAGACCTACACATGTGTCTTTAAATAAGCTCTACCACGTTTCTTCTGCATCAGAGCCTACTGAATGAGAAAACTGACTCTGTTTCTCGCATGCCTCCAACACCCATTTCTATTCTTCTGCTCCAGAATCTGTTTGTCTCCTAAGTGTGGTCTGTCAGTGATAACAAATCTCTATACGTGGAAAGACCAAGAAGATAAGCCTGCTAGTCTCTATATTTAGCCATATACTTCAGTAAAGTCAAAAATAGGAAAAAGCCATTGAACCCTCAAGGTCCAGCTGACTGCAGCTGTTTAAGTTGCCTGGGAAACAAAAGACAAGGTCAACGGAACTTGTATCCCTGTGAAATGTTTGCAGAGAAGAGGGGCACCTCACACCAGGAATAGACTGCCAGGGCTCCATTAATCAGATATTTAGTATTCTCCCTCATTCTTATGAAAGCCTAGATGAGTGAAGGTAACCTAAGGACAAAGACACAATGGTTCTGTCTACCATCCTGCCAAACAGTTGTTCTGGATCACTAGTTGTCTTGGATACCTCAGTTACAAATTAGATATACTAAGCATTACATATTATACTATAGTGCTTAGTAGTTCATTATCTCAGGAAGAATCTCCAAGAGATGCTCCTGATTTCTACTTGCCAGTATTAACTGTACCACAGGAATCTGTCACAGCCTATACCTAGATTCCTGGACCTAGACTCAGTTAAGCTTTTTAGTGATGTCCCTTAGCACTCTGCTCTCTGCCAGTGGCCTCTGCTTTCATTACTCCATCTCTGCCATGCTCTGTTCTCACTCTAACACATGACATTGCTTTTCTCATGTATTTGGGAATTATCTTCCTCTTTTAACCAACACAGAAACCTTAAGAGAAAGCCTCTAACATTTTCTTCACTTCTAGTTCTACAATACCCAGGACGTTCAGTAACTGCTGGTTTTAAAATGATGACTATGTACTTTTTTTTTTATGTCACTACATACATTCTCTCTACACTGTCCTCTTTTATTCTCTTCTATTAAGAAACACATTTCCAATCAAAAATGCAATTTTCCATGGTATAGTAGAAATATTTACTCAGCAAGTTCCTTGTGATGAATTCTTAGTATGGTTTGAAGCTTCAACTATTAAAAAAAAATATGCTTCAAGTCAGGCATGATCACTCCCACCTTTAATCCCAGCTCTTGGGAGGCAAAGGCAAGCAGATTTCTGTGAGTTCAAGAACAGCCTGGTCTACAAAGCAAGCTCCAGAACAGCCAGGGCTGTTACACAGAGAAACCCTGTCTTGAAAAACCAAAAAACATGCTTCAGTCTATATGTGGTAGGGCATACCTGTAATTCAGCACTGGGCAGTCTGAATGAAGCAGGAGGATTGAAAAGTCACAGGGAGTTAGGGTGCAGAAGGAATTTCAGACTTGCCTTGCTACATATCCAGACCCTGCCCTACAACAGACCAATCTGTCAATAATACACCACAAGGAAAACTAATATGCATCTATCTTAAGAGATATTTCTACCATTATTGACATAACATGTAAAAGTAGAAGTTCCAGGTGAAAGAATATACATGCTTGTCAATACCTTTTGCTGGAAAATTTAAAATATGTTTGCTAAATTGTTTCCTAAAGAAAATGAACTTATTGAAGTTCCTATAATAATTTATAACTTTGGTTCTCTACAACCCAGCCAACACACGTTTCCCAAACTGTTTTCCTTGTGTGACTGGTGAAAAGGTAATGCAGTGTGCTGTTGCTGTTTTAGTGACTTTTAAAAAAGATTTATTTACTTTATTTTATGTATATGAGTGTTTTGCCTGCATGTGTGCATGTGCGCCATGGGTGTGCCTGGTGCTCATGGAGGCCAGAAGAGGCATCTGACCCCTATAATTGACTTACAGATAGCTGTGAACCACCCAGTTGGGAACTGAACCAAAGTCCTCTGCAAGAACAAGTGCCCTTAACCACTGAGCCATTTCTCCAGCCCTTTTTGATTATTTGTTTTATAACTACTAATGAAACTGAACAAATTTTCTCACAGGATTCAAAAACATATTTTTTGCAACACCACCAGGCTGTAATTTTGCCCAGTTTTTTGCTAAATTCAAGATTTGTTTTAACAGGCAGAGTATATCAGTATCTCTCACTTATGTAGTTTTCTATTTTTCAAAGCTTTTTCATAGGTATTTGGTATTTTAAACATTATAACTTTGTCCATTTAATAAATGATGACACTGAAGGTCCAGCAGTTCCATTTAACTTGGTTTTCCAGCTACAGCATCAAGCTTTCTGATGACCAAATCTAGTGGTCACTCCCTTCTGTCTCAGGTCAGATTGAAACAATAACTTAATGGTAAAAAGATTGCAATTTATGACTTATTACTTCTGTGCCTACTATGAAATGGGTAATTTATGTTTTAAAATATTTATTTTATTTTTAAAATGTGTGTGCATGAACGTGAATGCACGCTTGTGTGACTCTGTGTGTGTGTGTGTGTGCATGTTAGTGCAGGTGCCTTCAGAGACCAGAGGTGTCAGCTTTCTCTGCCTCTGGATTAAAAGTGATTGTGAACAGCCTGACATGAAGCCAAACTCCAGTCCTCTGCTAGAGAGGTGCACGCTGCCTCACACACTCCACTGAGGCTCTCTGTGCTGAAAGTAGGTAATTTCTGGCAAGCAGTCTATATTTGTACCCTTCTATGTATGACAGACTGATCAAAAGAGTTTAGGGTATGTAATTAGCAAACACTTTTAACAAAGAGCCTATGTACAGACCACTGGAGAAAAATACCCAGTCACATCCAATCAATCCTAAGAATGTTACATCAGATTTGATTTTGTGTCCTACATGCATTTACAGATTTTCATATCTATCAAGTCTAGAGTATAAGAAGAAACTGATAAATCTTCCCTAATCCAAATGGAACTTGGTCAAACATGTCTTTACTTTCCCTTGTTCTGACTCCAAACGTATGCAACAGGTAGCATATTTTTCCATACTAGGGCAAGTAACCTCTAACAATGAGTGTTTGCCTGTCTCCTCACTGATGTCTCTGGGTGGGGGAGAGGAAGAATTTTTAAAACCCCACTTGGCATAGGCATTCATTCTTATGCTAAGAAATTCTGCCCTTCTCAGAGCCATAACCCATCTGAAATGTAGTCAATGGATGTTTGACCAAGAATAAAGTCAACAAAAATGTTTAAACTCCAACGAGAGAAAAAAGAGAGATTAAGTATACGACTGTGGAAGAGGGAGTAGGTTGGTCTTTGTGCTTTCAGGGGCTCCAGGATGTCCTATTATTGACCAATCATTAACCTGAGAGTGTTTAAGCATAGCCCTGTAAGGAGAGACGGAACAATGGGTGCATCACCCACATTAATTACATTCAGTTTTGAGTTAGCTTTTTAATATCCTTTCCAAACAGAAAGTTACTCCAAAACAGATGAAGGTAACTAGGAATACCAGAAGGATTGCCCCCCAACTTGCAAAAGCAAAGAGGGGGAGACCTGATCATAACCACCCATAAACTCAAGGAAATTCTTTCCAAATTTCCTTTTTTTAAAGGAAGAACTAAGACTTATGAAGAGGCTTAATTTTTTTAAACCACCAAGGAAAACCAAACTTTGAACTCGTACATCAATTCAAAGTGATAGTCTTGAATCCCGTCCCTCTTTCCACCGCCCACAAGAAGATTAAGGACTGTGGACTTCCTGCTGGAGGAAGTAATTGCTCAATTGCTTCGGAATCCACTGGAACCCTTTGCAGCATTAGTGGGACATGCAGATGCAATTTGTCAAATATCCCTTTCTTACTTTGTGCTTAGATTCTTTGAGACCCCCTTCTTGCTATGTTGCTCTTACAATGGGAACCCACACCACCTCAGAAAACTATCTGATGCTTCCTTTGTTGTTTTCCTATTAAAAATCAAAGTATTCCGTTTCAGTATGTTATGTATTTCCTGAGTTGAACACAGTTGCCAAGCAGTGCTAATGGTCCAATTACAAACACAATTTAAGGTGAAAGAGTGGACCGTTGAAACCTAGCTCTTCCCAATTAGAAGCTCGAGAATTGAAAGAGAAGATCTTTGTAGCAGCGTCCAGTCTATATCGCCACACCCACCTCACATCCCCCCATCCCGCCCCAAGTCTTTTATTAACCATTTGACCAACTTGTGGGACACACCTACCCCCTGCCCACACTAAGGGTCCTGATTAATACTCAGTTACACCAGCATTAATTTTGTCCATGGCTAAAAGTGGTCTTTAGGCAAATGTGAATGTATTTTAAAAACGAATGCACGGAACAATCACAAACTTGTCTGATTTTCGTGCCAGGAGTTGACTAAGAGTAAATCTTCCTTTCTCCTTTTAAAGTAAAAGCCCTGAACCTTGCATGTCACTCTCAAGAAGCAGGAGGGGGGAAAAGAGTATTTTAAACGCTTTTAATATGAGCGTCTAGTGCCATCTGAGCAGAAGTTGGGTCGGCTCCAGCTTCAGCGAGCCTCAGGAGCTCTAGGAGGCACGCCAGCCAAGGCCCCACCCGGATTCAGCCTAGTCCCGCCCCAGTTGGCCGCAGCCGCTGGAGACCTAGGCTGAGTGGATCGCCGGAGCAGCTGTGCAGCTGTCTCGGAGCCCAGGAAGTCACACCCGTCTCGCGCCCTTAACTGAAGCTCCAGCCCACGTGGCGGATGGCGAACCCCCCCACCCCCGCCGCCGCCGCCGAAGAAAGTACCTAGCAGGGTCCCTCCCCAAAAGCAAGATGAGCTCTGGTAGGCGGGGTAGGACCACCTCTGCTTATGTAGTCCCTTCCCAGGCCAGAGGCAGGCAAAGATGCGCTTGTTATCGCCTTGAACATAATGGGCACGAAATTGAGACCAGTATTTCGAAACCAGTCCTTCAGGCTCCTGGCTATTTGCATTCATCTGTTTCGTCTTCTTTCCTTTCTTTTTCCGCCTACCCACCATTGTCCTCATTCCTTCACTATCTTTTCCACTCCTTTCCCTTGCTTCTGGGCGCCGTCTCCCTAGTTTCCACGTGCAACGCGTGTCCCGGTGTGGAGGAAGTTAAGTTGGATTAGGGGCCGTTCTTCCGCAAGAACCTGGAACACGGCCCTAGCATTGTGTTCAAGGATCTTAGCTAAACTTGCCAAAGCAAGTATCTGTATTACTTCTCTTAAAGATGAGCAAATTGCATGTCAAAAAACCTCAAACCTGGCTCAGTTGCCAGCCTTGTGTGTGTGCCCACCCAGCTGCAGGCGCCGCCCAGAGCGCCGCGGGAAGCCAGGGAGACAGAAGAAAAGGAGGCCCTGGTCTCGGGACAGCCACATTCCTTTCTTTCCATCTCCTCCAAACCCCAAGATTCACGTCCCATATTCTGAAGTGGAAAACTGACTATTAAAAGGGAACCGGGGTCTTCTCTCTTTGAACCCAAGGATGAGAAAGCGGTTTACTGGCCTTCTTTTTCTCCGCTTGTGCTAAATTCCTCCATCAGGGGGAGCTCACACCTACTACAAAACTCCCTATTCCTAGACATCTGGGTTCTGAGAGTCTGAAAGACCCAACTGCAAGCAGATCTTAAGGAGCGCACCGCCCCCCCTTGCTCCTCCCTCTGGGCCTGCCTCCTCGGACAGAGAAGGAAGGGATTTCACACTAGCCATTCATTTGTCAGCCATGGGGGAGGGGACGCAAAAGCAGAGAGGAGGCAGAGAGGGGTGAGAGAGAAGGCAGAGAAGATGGAGACAGAGAAGGAGACACAAAGATGAGGGGACACAGATAGCGAGCTTTACTCGAGGCGGTACAGCATTGCAGTCTGGCGGGAGGTAGGGCGGCTCTCTTCCCCTTTCTGCAGGATCCCAAGAACACGCAGGACATGCGGAGGCGTACTTAGTTGGATTCGAGAGTAAATAGTTTAGACTATGACATTATTTTCTTACCCCTATTTCTTCAGTCTACCCCCCTGACCGCTCCACGCCCATTGACACAGAGAACAAGCCGGGACAACCGGGATGTCCCGGGTCTGCAGGCACCACCGAAGTCTCTGCAATGCCCACGCCTACTCAGGGCGATGGGACTCTCTCGGCCAAGACGTCCCCGGGGACTCCCAGCACGCGCTCTCCGCAACCACTCTACCAGCGGGTAAAGTTGCTCAACTGAAGTGGAGAAATGAAAGCAGAGCTGGTGAAGATATATAGCAGGGAACAGAGGACCTCTGTAATCCAGGCGAGAAGACTGATCAATTGGTCCCTAACTCGGGTCTCCGCGCCACCTTTGTCTGGAGAGCGCTCTGGGTCCTAGTTTGCTACGAAAGATGTGGGCGACAAGTTCCCGTTTCGCTTTCCAAGGCGAGGGAGAAAAATAGTGCACATCTCTCTGGTTCAGAGCAAGCTTTCCCGCCCAGGAGCCTCCCAGACCTCCACGGTGTTCCAACAACCCCACCCCCAACCCCAGCTCCTTCCCTCCGGCTCCGGCGCACCACGCGCAGGACAAAAGAACACAGGGGCAACGTGAGAGAGCTTTGACAGCCCCCAAGTCATCAAAGAAACGCAACCCCAGAACCCTGCCCAGCCCCTGCCAGAAAGCTTTCCATACTGCCTGTGCGGGGACCGGGGGCAGGGAGGGGTCATGTCCGCGCAGGTCCGAGGCAGCTAAAGTACCCCGCTGTCTAGTCGGGAACAGCCCAGGGGTGGCTTTCCAGGAACAGAGACACTGACCACACACCAGGAGCCCGCCCGGAAACCAGGTGGTCTGCCCTAAGGTGTTTTCAGGGACCTGTATTTTGGGCAAGTTTGGGGACTCCCCATTCAAAGTTTTGCCTCAATCAGTTTAAAGACAACAAAAAAATCAAGGTGTGAGGAGTCCCTCCTATTCTTCCAACTCAAGATAGCATGACTTTTCTAGGATTTCTCTACAAAACCCCGTCCCCCTATTCCGTCCGTTCTTTTCCTCTACCCCACCCCGGGCTTCTTTGTCTACATCTTTTTCAGCACCAAGGTCTGTCTGAATTCCTCTTTAGCAAGCCTCTTCAAAGTTACCTGCATGTTTTAAAGTGAGCACATTGTCTTAACTTCGCCTTACGGCTAGTCCTCTTGGCTTTAATTAAAGCCCTCTTCCAATTGCAGTGTACCATTTCCCCCGCAACTAAGCTCGGCGATTTTCTTTTCCCAACAAGTTTTACCTCCTTTCTTTTAAATTGGGGAACAAAAGAAACGTGATTACCTTGAAAGACGGCTTACTGCAGTTTGGGGGGAAATTCACTGCTGAGCTTTGAGGATGGGCTCCGCGTTGCCCCGGCAGATCACATAGGAAGCGCGGTGGACTGGGGAAGGATGTGGCGAGTACAGGACAGAGCAGGAGGTGAGGGAGGATGCGCTGCTCGCCGGCGCAGATCCCGGTCCCAGCGCCTGTTCACAGCACCTACTGCTCACTGCTGCTGAGCCCGCGCGCCTTGAGTTCTTCCCCCAGAAAGGCTCGGGGCAGCTCGCCTGCAAGTTCAAATGCGGGTTGTGACACCCATCGTCATTATATCACTGTACCGTCAGCACCGAGGAGGAGACTCAGCGAGAAGGAGGAGGGAGAGGAGGAGGGTTCATTCACAGGCTCCAGAAGCGCTCGGCAGCTTCAGCCACTCCAAAGAGCCCAAGGCTTGGAAACAGGCGGAGGGGTAGAAAGGAGCTCCCAGCGCCCTCCGAGGGACCGCCTGCCTCTCTCGCCAGGCACTCCCACCTCTCAGTCGTTCTTCCCGACAAGAAGTACCAATCGGCTGGAGGGGGGGGGGGAGGAGGTAGTGCGCTTCTCATTCAGGGACTCTGTGCCATCTCGCTGTGCGCTCTCAAACAACTGCGTTCCCACCGTCCCCCACTCCCCAACCCCCTTCCCCGCCCTGTGCTGCCACTTCTGAATTAGGGGAAAGGAGTCCCCAAGCCCCGGTGGGGCAGGCAAGCCAGGAGCAATTAAGTATGGTCAGTTCTTAGGAGCGGATAGGACTATAAAACTAGCAAAGAACTTGCTTATAATGTGTTTATCCTCTCACAGAGCTTGCCTGTCCCATCTGAAGAGGTGTCAGGCTCAAGGCTTCTGCCAACCTGAAAGAGATACTGAGAAAGTGAGACCCTGAGCTCCAGAGAGACTGTAAGCATTCGCTGCTGCTCTCCCTAGGGAACTGCCCAATGGGGAGCCCGCGGCATCAGGCTGTACACAAAGACCCTGGCAATAAAGGGCTGGACAGGAAATCCCCCAGGCAATCCCTTGTCCCATTCAAAGAGAATCCTTTCTCTGACACAAATCGCATCTTTACTTAAATGTACTCTGTTTTCTTCCTTTCCTCTGTCTTTACAGGACCCCTTGGAGAATTTTCTACCCGAACACAGATTCCTTGGACTTATCAGTCCTTCCATGTTGTCAGGAAACGGAATCTTTTATGTTTGTATTTTTTTTTCTTATTCTGGCTTAGCTGGAGATGTAAACATCAATATAGGGAAGCGCACCCTTCACTGAGTCACAAAAGACTTCCATTAGGATCTTAAAGAGCAAGGGGTCAACCAGTTAACACAAAGGAATTCTGTCCCTCCGAGAAGGACTTTGAATTTTCCGTTACTTTGAAGTCTAGTATGATTTTATGCAGTGGGTACAGAGTAAGTTTGCAAGACGTATCGAGGTAACTCTAGGGGTACTGAAACAATTATCAACTTCTCCTCCTACACCAATATGGAAATATCCTTGTAATTATTGGCTCTGGATGTTTTGCTTAGAAAATTGCATCAAGCACAGGACTTCAGAAACGGTAGTGATTAACACACAAAGTTTGTCTTCATTCTGGATTTCTTTAATTAGATTAGCTATATCTCAAGGTTCTAAATGTGTAACACAAACTCCTCAGAATGCGGATTCCTTTTCTACACTTTATAGATTCAATATGATCGTGGATTTTAAGTGATAAACGTGGCAGATTTATCAGTACGATCTCATCCTCAAATGTTTGTTTTTCATGTTTCCCTTTATTTCTCACTCACAGCAATGGATGACTTAGCTACCCTATGGACCACTTGGACATCAGTTTGGCTTGCAGTGAGTTATTTACCCTTTAGGCAATGGTTATACTACCATGGCTAAAACTGAAATTTCATCCCATTTGTTGTTTCAATTGAAAGTCACAGCTTGGAATCAGACTTTAGGACTGCACTTAACACACAATCCCGTACAGAAAGTGACTTACCAAAGTTACACAGTTACACCAGAGATTTTTATCAGAATACAGCTCTGGAGTCAACATGAATTCATTCAAAATGAAGAAAAATAAAACATAATGAATTCTCATTGGAATTTATATTCCAGGCATTGGGGTAGATTTTTCTCTGAAATGCTTCAAGGTGTGTATCATTAATCTATTTCTTAAGTTTGAGGAAAACTAGTTTGAGTTTTACAGAATTTAAGTGGTTTGCCTGAGGCTAGTTTGTGACAGATCCTTAGCCTAAAACCTTACCATCTCTGTTACCCTATTCTCCCTTCTTAATATAGTTGAATAAACAATTCTGCTAAGACACAGAGCAGAAGCAAGCAACTGGTAATAGCTGATATTCATTTCCCAGACATGCTAATGATCATTATTCACTGCAAGCATCGTCTACAAACACTCATGATGGGACATCACAAAAAGTCATTGGTTGCTTATGTTTTATCATAAGTGTTTAGGTAGAAGCCCTACCACTGTTCATATATACCCCCAAAAGGTTGAGATGTTGGGGATCTCCAGGTAGAGGCCGCATTCCACAGTATGGTCTCACTCCTCCCATTCCAAACCCCACCCCAAGAAAGCCTGAGGAAAGTCAGCCCCTCCTGGGGCTGCTCAAGACCACGCCTACAGCCTATATAAGACCTGGTAGCCATATTTGTCAGGTGGTTCCTCTCTGTCCTTGCTTTTCACTGTTCAAAACCTGGATATATCATTTCAGTTTGATTGGCTTATTACATCAGTGGCGGCAGATATCCAAAAACCAGGGATTCAATACTTATCAAAATTTATCTTGTCAAATGTTTTTCTTTAGCTGGTCAATGTTTATAGTCCCTCAGATCATCGGCTGACAGGTGATCTACAGGGCAAAGGTGTTTTCTCGGGCAATGTCAACTTACCAAGGGATGGACAATTCTACGAAGCTTTATGCTACATGTCTTGCCACCTCCTTGCTCCCAAAATTACCATTTAGAAAACTATGTTGTCAGGTAACTAAAAGAAAACCATACATACCTTAATATCTACTTTCTTTCTCTGGGGACAGATCCCCTGCTTTGGCTATCTAAAATAACATTTAAAAAAAATAAGAAAAGCAAGGTATATTTGGGATCATCTATAAACATATTGAACTTTTGAACTTTCTGTTTTCTTTCTGCATGAGTCTATCTCTTTCTATCAATCTCTCTCTCTCTCTCTCTCTCTCTCTTTGTGTGTGTGTGTGTGTGTGTGTGTGGTCAATGCATGTGCTAGTGTTTCTCTGTGTGCACGTTTAAGTGAAGCCCAAACCTAAGTCATTCCCTATCTTTTTTTTTTTTTTGAGACATAGTCCTTTTGTTTATGCCTCCCAAGCACTGGGGTTACAGACACAAGCCATGTACCCCTGCTCTTTTATGTAGGTGCCAGATAGCTGAACTCTGGTCCCCTTGCCTGTGCCCTGAGAACACTTCACTGTTTCAACCATCTCCCCAGGCCCTATGTGAGAGTTCTTGAAGGGTACCTTTCTTTAAAGAAAACCAGATAGCAATTATGTCTGATTCTCTAATATCTGACAAAATTACCAGAACTTTTAAAATGGGAAATATTATTTTCCAAGTTTTAATGCTAATAATATATTTATACACATATTACACTCAAATCTATTAAAATGGTAATTAAAATCTCATTCTGTGAGTGCCCCCTTGTACAGGAAATGTTGGGTATATAAACTCCAGGATCTCAGGCAGATAAAGCAAGACATTCATTTATATTGTTGGTATCTACAAGACATTAAGAGCTTGAAGCACTGTACCTTGCTACCTTGCCTCGATCTAGTCTTAAGAACTTGGCTGAGCTTGGGGGCAACCACCCAAAGACTGGAAGAGCAGAAGGAAGGAGGTGGTAGGTGTGCCTCCATGGGGTTCCATTATCTTCATTCACACTTCTTGCCAAGGTCTGGTAGGATCACGCTTCTGTGTTTTCCTGTTGTTGATTGGGCCAAGTGCTTCTAGACATGACAGTATCTGTTGCTGGGTTCTGGATCAGGCTGTCCTATTCAAGTCGGGGGTGGGGGAAGAGTTCATGCTTCCGTGCCCTATCTGCTGATCTTAGGCACAACCAGACAAAGTATACTGCGCTTGGATCCTTAAAGAAGGCTGCAGACTAGGAAGCACCTCAAACAAATATACTGAGAAAGCAACAACCACAAGAAAACAACTTTTCAGAAACAACAGCAACAAAAAGGATTCTGAGTCTTTGTCTCGTCAGACTCCTAAAACCAAACATTTTCAAAAAATATTTCTTTCAATAGATCATTTGCTCTTAATCAGCCCTCCTCACATCACTTTAAATAGCATACATACATAAAAATCATAATGAGAGCAGTCACTTCATATGGTAACTTTTAGAAGTAACTAAAATGTAAGAAAAGTTATTTTTTAACTTTCTGTGCAAGGCTGGATAGATTTCTCTAGAACTTAACTGGAAGGCCATCTACATCACAACAGAACTATGCAGGCCAAAGCCAAGTTCCAGCATGGACTGATGGGAGAGGCTGGGCTGCAGGCAGAGATGACTTCATTAGAGAGGAGAGTCTCTGAATCTGTCCACACAGGAGCCAAAAGGCCCAGCACATCTGCACTCACCCAGGGAGGCTGCTCCAGACAAAGCATCAAAAACACTAGCCTTGATACAAAGGGAAAGATGAAGCCCTTAAGAAGGCAGTCCAGCTGAACGAAATCACAGCTAGTGTCCACCTTCTTCCCTCCTTACTCACTTTCTCAAACTCTTTTCCTTCCTCCCCAGTCCTCGGAAAAATATGGGTCAGTTTTCTGACTGAACCAAGAGATGACGGGTTGGTTTCTGAACACGAGGACACCGTAGAGACTTCAGCTTCTAGGAGGCAAGCAGAGAACAATGCAGAGGTTTTCTGAGAGGCAAAACTTTGGTGATTGCTGCTTGTTTTCAGTGGCTTTCAGTCTCCAGTTATTTAATTAGACCACAGAGGAACACAGAAACAAGGAGTTCAGTGAACACTACTGAACTGATAGTGCCACAAGAGCCCACTAGTGTGTCGGTGAGCAAATCAGGAGGTAAAGCAGGAAACATCTCTACAGAGTGAGAGGGAAGTTCAGAGAACACCAGTGTGGGCCTCAGAGCAGGAGGGAAAGACAGCTGCCACATTTTAAACCTATTAATCAGCAGTATTGTAGAAGTAATTGAATGCCATGGACTTTAGGTTCTGAAATAGGAACAGTCACATTCTAATACATAAACAAATGGAAGTCCAATATTTGTTATAATAATTCAAGCAAACAGCAGAGGTTGTATAAGACTGTGCAAATACTTGTCACTGACTGTTCATAATGCTCTTTTATTTGTTCAGTTTGGCAAATCATTTACCACTTTTAATGTGGTTTTGCACTAGAAAATAGTTTTCCTATTTCTATTATGTGCTTAAATGAGAGTCAAAAATAGACAGACAGACAGACAGATAGACAGATGGATGGAGAGATAGATAGATAGATAGATAGATAGATAGATAGATAGATAGATAGATAGATAGATGGACACATAGACAGATAGATGGATGGATGGATAGATGGAGAGAGAGAGAGAGAGAGAGAGAGAGAGAACTCCATAGACTACACATGGCTAGGGAAGAGTGGCTGCTGCAATAAAGAACTATGTCCTTTATTGGAAACTGTCTTCCGTGAGTCCTGTTTTTTATTTCAGCACAATGAAAACAGGTAAGCGACACAGCTTTAGAGTTCATTTAAAGTTCTGAATATCTCCCATAGTTGATAAATCGAGCAGTTTTACCAACACGCTACAACATTTGCAAGATGTGAAAGAAGACAAAGAGTGAAAGGAAAGCATTAAATAGCATCCTAACAAGAAAAGAAGGTCAGAGAAAGTGAACACATGAAGGGTCTCTGGGATGCTGGGCACAGGTAGGAATTAAAGACAAGGAAAAAATGAACTGAACAAACGAACTGAACAAACAAACAAAAAGAAACTAGCTGAAAAGTGTTCATCACTATCAAGGAGCTAAAATAGTATGATTTCTAAAATCCATCTTAAAATCCATTTTAAAAACTTCTTTCAATAGGAAACAAAACAAGATCCAGTGGAGAATGTGTTATGACCCTTCCCATCCCCCTATTTCCACAATATTTTGGGACAGTTTGTCTCCTTCACTCTTACGAGATTAAAGCTGCCTCTCCCTTCCACATCTTCCGACAGGATGCCTATCTCATTCTGGATTCCCACAGCCGAAAATCTGGAGATGAGGAGGTGAGGTCACCATTGATAAGAAAGTACTGCGGCGGGGAAGGGGAAGAGAGATGGGTCATTTCCAGAAAGTTTTTACTACAAGCAGCAGGCCTATACTCCATAGGGGATGATGACTCAGAGATACTGCCTAAGGGGGAGGGGTCCTAAAGCATTTGTGCACTTGGTTAAAAGCTTCTCCAAGGGGTGTTAATCCTGCACTACTTCTGCCATATGGGAAAGTTTTCTGGGCTGTAGTTTTATTTCCACAGGGAAAGGGACCAGGCAGACTGAGGCACACAGAAATGACAATGGTGAAGGCTTATCAGTAGAGTGTGGAATATATTTGCTGTAATTCACACACACACACACACACACACACACACACACACACACACACACACACACACACACACCACTTCCCAGGTTGAGAAGGTTGCAGAAATAGTAACAATGTGTTTCTTACTCAGTTGGAGCATACTGTGATAGTAAGTCCTAGGACACAGAGAGGAAGGCAGATCCTTCCGTGGGCTGATTCACATAGCAAAAGCCATCTTCCACCTACTCCAGGGATTTCCCTGCAGCTGCCATTCTCATACCCAGGCGCATCATTAGCAAACACTTCTTCTGGCGTCTCTGCCAATATCTCGCCACCCCAACCCATATCAAAGCCTTCTTTGACACTCAGATGTCTCGCTACTGGAAAACAACTCAGCTGCTACATGATAACTATCTTGGAAAAGATCCGTGACTATTAAATTCATAAAAGCAAAATCAAGAAAGACTGTAAGTTACCGTAAGCAGGTCTTTTACACTATGATTTCCAATTGGAAGCACAGCTCCTAGATCCTTACAGTGGGTATGTGTTCTGTCTCCTGCACAGCCCTCTTCTCCTTCTGGTCTACTCACCATAATGAATACTTTTCTCATCACTGCAGCAGTGGATCTGATACAAACAACCAAGGAAGTTTCCTTTAGACTCACAGTTCCTGAGGGGGTCCGTCTATGGATCTTTTTCTTTCTTCTTTTTTTTAAATTAGATTTTTAAAAAATACCAATCCAAGGTCCCATTCCCTCCCTCCTCCCATTCCCCCCACCCTCTCACCCCACCTCCATCCAATCCTCAGAGAGGGTAATGCACATTGCTTTGTGGAAGGTCCAAGGCCCTCCCTACTATATCTATGCTGAGTGAGGTATTCATCCAAAGAGAATAGGATCCCAAAAAGCCAGCGCTTACAGTAGGGATAAATCCTGGTGCCACTGCCAGTGGCCCCTCAGTCTGCCCCAGCCATGCAACTGTCAAGCACATTCAGAGGGACTAGTTTGGTCCTATGCTTGATCCTTCCCAATCCGGCTGGAGTTGGTGAGCTCCCATTAGCTCAGGTAGACTGTTTCAGTGGGTGAACCCATCATGGTCTTGACCTCTTTGCTCATATTCTCATTCCTCCACTCCTCAGCTGGACTTTGGGAGCTCAGAGGCAGAGACCATCTATGGATCTTTAGACCCCTGCAATTGGGCAGAACACAATTAATGCAGAAGTGGGTGGGGAGGACTAACTCCCACCTCTTTTGGTTGGTTTGATTCAGAAAGAGAAAATGCCAATGGGGGCTGATTTTCTCCATTTTCTCTTTCACTTAGTCAGATTCTCACACTATAGAATGGTATCATACACAGTCCGAGGAATCACTTATATTTTTGCTGTGTGTGTGTGAAGAAAGGCTATACCAATTGAGGGTATCCTATGGCCTGTAACATTTGTTAGATAACAGAGATGATGATAGTAATAAAACATACTTTCTGCCTTGATAAGGGCTACAAACTCCAATACAAGGTTACTATAAAAGATGAAGGAAAAGAAGTAAAGCATAGAGAACCATGAGAAGTGTGGTAAACTTCGTAGTGCAAGCTGTTGTTGATGGGAGCCCTTGTTCCAGGACTTTAAGGTCTTAAAACATTAAGCTGTGGGCTACCTAAGAAATGCCAGAGCTTGCCCCCAAATTTAATAGATCCAGGGACAGGCGAGGGATGGGAAAACAAAGAGCAGAGTCATTTTATTCCCCTCATTCAGTCTCTCCTTTTATTAGTCCCCATCTTTTTTCCTGATCAGTAAACATCTTTATCTCCAAGAAGATAGTATCTTCCACAGTGGTTTGGAAAAGAGAAAAAGCAGAGAGAGCAAGAGACAAAGAAAGACAGAGAGAGAGAGAGAGAGAGAGAGAGAGAGAGAGAGAGAGAGAGAGCTCAAACTAGAGACAACACCAATGCATAATCTTTTCTGAAGAAACAAGGAAAGGAAGATTCCCTATGCCTGTCTATATCCATCTCTTGGGGTCACATCACCTCAGCCTTTGGTATCAGCAGCTCTGCTTTATTTGAGTTCTTACTCTAGAAGCCAAAAATCCCTTGTAGCGAGGAGGCCAGCTTTGTAGCAGCCAAGTCACATTTGGGGTTGTATTTCTCTCAGGGAGTCTTCAGTAAGAAAACTGCTAACTCTGCACTTTTCATGTATAGTCTTAAGCAATAGGCTTTCCAGGATTTTATATCCTGGAGACTACATTCCCAGAACTAGAAGAACAATTTCCTAATCATTATAAATAGAGACTGGCACATTATGGTGTAAATAAAACAGAAAAAAAAACCTTGATGCACTCTGGGAAACATAATTATAGTTTCATAGGGAAGGAAGAAGTAGAAAAACAGTTTTTAAGAATGCATGAACTTGGGGAATAGGCCAGAATGTTTCTTATAATTAGACACTATTTCTTGAAATACACAGAGATGTCTCACCAAGATTGAAAGTATGCATGTCAAATGCAGAAACTGAGACAGGACAGTATTAACCTGGAGACAGATGAGGCTGTGGGAGCAGTAGGAAAGAACGGAGATGGGTATAAGATTATGCTGCTTAAAATCAGGTTATTTGACAAACTCTGCCCAGTGAGAACCCAGAAATGACGATATTCCCAGTCACTGACTGAACTAAGTTCTTGGATGCCCCATCCTCACCAAGAGATTAGACCACCTCAATCTTGGGTAGATTTCAGAACTCTCTGTATACTTTTAACTAATAAATTAATGTCTTTACATAGTTTAAAAAGACAACATCAAGCACCAGTCAAGGCTTTTTCTCCCCAAAGCTTCCATGTTTGTTGCTCAAGGAACATGAAGCAGAATAGAAGGGACACTAGTTGGCTCTGTTTGGTTCTCCCCCACCTTCCCCACCCCCAGATGAGGAGCTGCAACCAGTGTGGGCTATCTTGGTCCTCAGTTCATTTGGTTTTCAAGCTCTCTATTTCTCTCTCTCTCTCTCTCTCTCTCTCTCTCTCTCTCTCTCTCTCTCTCTCTCTCCCCTTCCTCTTTCCTTTATGGAAGAATAATTGGTAAATAAAAATTTTAGATATTCAAAATATATGTTATGCTTTGATATAGGTTATTGAATTATTATCACAACCAAACAGTTAATACACTCATCTGTAAGATCTACTTACTCAGCAAATTTCAGTACATAGTCTTGTTCACTATCATTACCATGCTCTAACAAGGCTTATCGAGCACACTCCTTAGAAAGTTAGGATTCTGCACCCCTTGACCATTTCCCCTGCCCGGTGACTCTGGATAACAACCCTTCACCTTTCTGCTTCTCTGAATTAAACTTCTGTAGACTTCATGTATAGAGGAGCATGCTGCATTTGCCTTCCTCTAGCTGTACAATTTTGGTTGGTATAAATGTGTATATATGTGAAGATGTGTGGATACATCTTCATTCATCTATTTGTCACTTGAAACATTGGTTCTTTACCTTGGTTTTTGTGACCAATGCTATCATAAATATTGATGTATGGTTGGCTCTTTAACATCTGATTTCATTCTGACTGCAAATGCCTGAAAATAAAAGTCTTGGGTGATATGTCAGTGCTACTCCTAATTTTTTGAAGAAATTCCATACTGTTTTCATGATGGATCCATAAATCTGTATTTTCATAATGATGTATGAAATATTCCATTTTTCCATATTTCCTTTCAAAGTTATGATTTATTTATTTCATTTTGTGTAGATGAACATTTGGCCTGGATACAGGTGTGTGCACCGTGTGTGTGCTTAGTGCCAGTGAAGATCAGAAGGCATTGAAGCCTCTGAATCTGGAGTTTTAGAGAGTTATGAGCCACCAAGTGGATGCTGGGAATGGAGCCAAGGTCCTCAGTAACAGCAACAAGTGCTCATAACTGCTGAATCATCTCTTCAGATCCCATGTCCTCTTTCTTATGTCTTTATATTGACCATCTTGACAAGTGTGGAATGATATCATCATTTTGATTTCCATTCCCTGATGAGTTGTGATGGAGCACTTTTTCTAATTTATTGCTCATTTCTGTGGCATTCTTAGAAAAATGTCTACTGAAGTCTTTTGCCTATTTTCATCCAGATTATCATTTTTAAATGCTGATTGTATTTAGATATTGTATTAGATATTTTGAACACCAATCTTTCATCAGATTTTTTTCACTGCCATCCTTTTTACTGTTGTAGCCAATGTGGAGCTCAAAGGGGAGTTTCTTGAAAAGTTAAATATTAAAACTTAAAAGTTAATTGTTTTACCCAAAAGAAATGAAAACATAAGAACTTGATCACAAAAGTTTGCAGCAATATCACTTATAGTAAACAAAAACTGGAAACAAATCAAAGCCCATCAACTGATGAATGGATAAGTAAGAGGCAATAGATAAGACAACAGAATATTATTTAGTGTCTAAAGGAAATGAAGTGCTAGTGCCCTCTGTATCATGCATGGACCTTGAAAATGCAATAAGGGAAAGAAATCAGTTACAAAAGACAACATCTTGAATGCTTTCATTTATATGACAAGAGCATGCCAACACAAACAGATACTGACTGGCTCTTGGTAGGGGACAAAGGGCAGGCCTGAGGGATTGCTAAGGGCATGAGACTTCATTGTGTGGTAAAGAACAGAATCTGTGTATTAGCAGCAATGGCTGCTTAGTTCTGTGAGTTTACTAAAACTCATTTAATGATACAATATAAATGATAAGCTGCACAGTACACGAATTACATTGCTTAATGGTATTGCCAGAAAATTGAATGCATACTTTTGAAAAAATGACCTGAGATACCTGTTAAAATTGTGGGTATTAAACTCTTCTCCAGGCCTAGTAAGTTAGAATATCTGTGAATGAGATATCCTATATTCAACATACGTAAGTTCATGGAAGTCATTTCTTGCATGTGTCATGTGTTGTATATGCACTTGCATGCATGTTATTGCATGCGTGGTTGCACGTGTGGATGTGTGTGCACAGGTACGTCTATACATAGGAAGGTCAGAGGTTAATGTCAGCTTCTTCTCCTATCACTCTTCTTGTATTTTAAGGTTTCCCTTTTGAAGGCAAGTTGGACCAATTCAACTAATCTGGCTGTCTGTTCTGGGATCTGCTGACCAACCACCCAGCATCGGGCTTATATGTATTTTACCACACTGGCTGACGTTTACTAAGTAATGGGGATTCAAATCTCAATTCGGTCCTGATAGTTCTTCAGCAAATTCTTTAATCAGTGAGTGATCTCCGTAGCCCAGGAATGACTATTATATGTATTACATTTGCTAACCAACAACTAGTTTATCTAACAGGTGAGTTACACCCAGTAGCTATTGTATTTTCTGCTACAGTTTTTCCCAGCTATAGCCATGGTTTGTGAAACACAGCACCCAGGAATGGCTTGAATAAAAATGAATTCTTTTCTTTGTGTTACTAAGGATAACCAGGTGCAAGGCTGTCTTTCAGCCTTTACACGGGAATGCCTGATGTCCTAGGTGACCCAAGTGTCCAGGAGGCTAAATGTGTTCAGCACCTTTTCTCCTTTAAGCGCCTCCGACTTGCCATGAGTTTACCAGGGCATCACCCAGATGAGGCAGGGAGCATCTTTCCCTATGGAAAAGGCTCCTCTCCCCCCTGCCAGAGACCATTCTTCTCCAAATAGGCCATCCCTCCTTTTATCCCACACTGGAATCATAGTTCCTAGGAAAAATTCTCTATAATCTCTTAGAATCATTAGACTAAATCCTGACCAGTGTGGCAGGCAGGCTACAATGGCAGCATGGCCTCCTCTCTCCTTCATCCTCTCTGTTGCCTATGGTACATGGATGTGACTTGAAACCCCTTTATGAGGGCACTTTATCAGTGGGGTAAAAGGAAAGAGAAGACCCCCAGGTTCCTGATGCTATGAGTCATCCATGTCAGTTTAGTCTATTCATAGGCAACTATTTAAATCGTTCCACAAGAAAGAAACAGAGTCACAGTGGGTGAATTCCTCAGGTTATAGCGGATAAATCTAGATTCTAATGAAAGGGTTAAGCCACCACATACAGTTGTGCAGGCCAGGTAATTCTCACACTGTTCAGCTTGTAGATTCTGTATGTATATGACCTCACAGAATCCTATCCACATCTCAGAGCAGGACAGACACCTTAAAGAGGTGTCACTCACTTGACTATAGTCTCAAAGTATTAAAATATGATTGTTTTTTCAGCATTCGGAGAAGCCAAAATGAAAGGCTGTGTAGAAGGAGGATTGTAAGGGTTATACATGCAGAGCCATTCATTTGCACGCATTACAATGGACACTGAGCATGCGTATTTCATATGTATGCACCAGCACAGTGATTGCACGTCCTAAGCTCGGTTTCTAATTGTAATTACTTTATTTGTGAACCAAACATGTGGTTTGAGAATAGAAATTTGTACATTGTAACTCTATTGTTGGGAGGAGGTGTTCAATTTGACAAAGAAAAAGGAGTGAAGACTTTAAATATTTGATAATTGAAAATCAATATATTTTGAAGGTTTAATTTTATTTCCTAAAAAATGTACTTTAATTGGTACATAAAATGAGTGAACATTAAAACAATTTTCAGGTTGAGAAACAAGTTGAAATTATGTTTGATTTTTAATCAGCAAGGTATATCACAGCACCTACTGTCTCATGAGAGTGTCAACATTTTATGCTTAAATGAAGGCTGCCAATGCCCTGAACTTAGATGCCAGTTGCACCAACACAGGGACTTAATAAGAGCAATTGCAAAGTTGGGTTTTAGCTTCCACAGACCCAAGAAATACTTCTATCAAAATACCCTGGTTTCATAGTTTAATTGAAAACATTTTTCTTACTTTGAGAAGTTAAAATTAGTTTTCATTTGTGAAACGATATTCCACAGGAATTGTGATGGTCTTTAAAGTAAAAATGTTTTTAAGCCATTCAATTTCCCTATACACGTACATTACCACAGGGAAACCTCTCTGCTACTATATCACATGTTGGATTATGGGTGCTATCAAGTACTTAATGTGCTTGGCTCAGCCATGCACTGGTATGAGTAAGATGATCTTCTATACTTGCAGGATCTGGCAGAGCAGCTGGAAGGCTGAGTGCTTGGGTAGAGGCCCCAGAGCATGCCAAGCCCACTGCTGGGGGTTCTCAGAGGGAAGTAACAGTTAACCACAGTGCAATGATGATTTAACGACAACTATGACCTAAAATGCTGAAATATTTGTGGCCAGTTTTAGTTTTTAAATTGAATATAGTAGCTAACATTAGTGCTTTAAAAGGATGTTCTAATTGATTAAAGTAAATATACGAAACTGACATTGATTTCTCACTTCTCTTCCAATTCTCTCAGCTCATCGCATTATCGCCTTCTTATCAAAACCAAAATATTTTGTTTTTAGGGTCATGCCTGTCCAAAAATTACAAAAGATGCTTCTATCTCAGATAAGCTCTAAATCTCATTCATTTTCCAAACATGATTATGAGAGAAGTGAACATAATAACAATAAAAACATGACTAATGGCTCTGCATTGTTCAACACTTAATACAAGCCAAGCATAATCTTCATGACAATCTTGAAATAGTAGTGGATATAATTTTCCTGGTTTTACAGGGGAGTAATTGACATTGAGAGAGGAAAGAAATGAACTCCTTCATCTGAGATTGGACTGATCCCCATGGCTGCCATCTTTACCTTATATGTCTATATGCATACACATGTCTTAAGAGACGTTAAGATGGAGATGTTAGGGAGAGGGAGAGCAGAAGCGAGATGATGGCAAGCAATTTCATCTATGCTGTGAAAAAATGCTTATATGTTTTTAATATTCACATGGTCTCCCCCATCCTCAGAACAGGAATGCCCTCCGGATCAAAGCATTGGACCTTTCCCAAGGAAAAGGTCACAGAGTCTTCAGAGTAAATGAAAGCTGTTACTGTTTTCATGGGGTATCACATCCTCAGCTTTTCTTCTCTGGGGTGAAATAGACCAGGCCAGACAGCTCTGCTCTGTTCCTCTTTTAAGCAAAATGAAAAAGGGCGGTTGGTGGCCTAACTACTTATCACATTCAAGTGGCCTCAGCCTGGTTGAGTGCCTTGTAAGTCCTTCCATCCAGGACACTCTGATAAACGCTCTTCTGGGAAGATTTTGTTTGGATTTTGATAATTTGTCTCCTATGCCATTCAGTTATATGTACAATTTTTTTTTTAAATTGCCTGATGTCTTGTTTCGTTGTTCTTACTCAATCAAATGCTGCTTTTTACACCGCCCCCTCCAGCATGCTTCAAAGTCATACAGCATGATAGCCCAGCCTTGGAATCAGTCGTCACAGATAGAAGTGTTCTTGAAATAAGCACAGTAGGACTTTGTGTAGGAACTTTGCTCATGCTCTCAGACTCTTATCAGCGCCGGAGGTAGTCATAATAAACACAAAGTGCAACTTCAAAATCTTCAGGAAATTCTGGCCTCTAATGCCAAAGGCAAACAAAAGCAGGCTGTGGGAGTTTCTCCAAAGTTCATGCAGTTTTTAGAAACCGGGTCAATGATCGATTAAGAGGATAGTGAAGAAATTTGTAAATGGGGGGGGGGGTATTAGAGGCTGAAACCTCCTTGCAAACGCCTGGGTAGGAGGGAGACTCCTCAAGGGGAATCAGCATTCAAGTACTGGTATTTGACCCTCTCCGCATCTGTAAAGAGTTGGAGAGCCAGAAAAGTAGTCCTGCGGCGTGTTTATACACGCGTGAACCTGGCAGAGCACACTTCTGAACCTCTGTTCTTTATTAAAGGAATGCCAAGGTGTGCTTTTGGCATGGAAGCTTTCTTCCCACTAGAAGTCTAGTCCAGACTCAGAGCACTATCCCTTTGTCCATCCAGCACTCAGAGATGCAAGGCCCATAGGATCCTGGGTCACACATTAAAACTTCAAATGTGTCTGTTTCTGCTACCCGAGGACACAAAGGAAAATGTTTTTTTTTAATGTTTAAATACACCAGAAAATTATACTATCCCAATGAATACTTTTCACATTCCAGAAATTTCAAGCTCAAATATACAATATAATTATACTTCTTTTTGAAAAACAAATTATCCTAAAAGTTGCTGTGATTTCTATGCTCCAGTACACACTGCTTCTTTGGAGCTTTCTGCTTGCCTTTTTAGACATTGTTTCTCTAGTCTGTGAGCTTGCCTTTGCTTCACATCTTTACCCACTTAGAAAAATGAATAGACTCCAAATTTCTAGATAAATTTAAATTTATAATATTCGATGAAGTTTTCTTCAATGGACCTTATGCTCACTTGCTGAGGTCCTTCTGCTTTCTCACTACGATCTCGTAGAAGAAGCCACTTCAACTTGTCTAACCATGCAGGTTATAACCTACAGATTATGTGGAAAGCCAAAAGCCAGCACCCAGCTCTAAATTGGCTGGATATTGTGAGCAGGTTTTTCTCTTTTATAATGAACTTCAGGAGCAGCGTTTGATGTCCAGGGCCATCTGAGAATGTCATCACCACGTGAGTGATGAGAAAATGCACACACACACACACCTAGGTTTTTCTAAATCAGAGATTCTTTCCATTAAAAAACTTAATTCACTTAATTTTTTGGCATTTGAAATTTATCCCTGGATTTCTTCAATTAGCAACCTGGGTTTGAACTCTGTCTGCATAATCTTGCTGGGTGAATATACTTTAAATAGAATTGATTCCTCCTCCCCCCGAAAAGAATCTTGGATCTACTAGTTTGTGAGGCAGAGGTTACCAGGTTATACACCACAGAGACTTCTCCTGAAAGTCAAAGAGTTTAATAAGACACAGAGGTCTGTTCTAGGTCCAGTATCAACTCATATAAACAATCAGTTATAAGACTAGTCATAAGCACTTACTTTCATATTTTAAATTTGAGGGAATTTTCTTTTGGTGGCTTCATCTTTAAAGACAGCTGTACTGCAATATATACATCATCATCTACTTAGGTGTTAGATTCACATATAGTTTATTAACTGTAGCAACTACATTTAATTTTAACAAGCCTAAAATTCTCTAGAGATGGATGGTGATGATGTCTGCACAACAAACTAGATATACTTAATTCCATTGAACTCTAACTTTAAAAAGGACTAAAGGAACAGCTAGTGAAATGGCCCAGAGGGTAAAGGCAACTTCCATCAAACTCCATTGACTGGAGTTTTGATTCCTGAAATGGAAACACACAACAAACTCCAAAAAGTGATTCTCTGACTTCTATATATGAGACACACTTGCACGCGCATGTGCATGCATACACGCACACATACAAAATACAGAAGATATTTAAAATACATTTTATAATAAGCATAATTTATAAGTTTTTGAAAATATTTTAAATGGCATGCCATAAGCATCAAGTGGAAAAGTACATATTTGACCACATTGTGTATGCAGGCACTTGTATTACCATCAACACAGTAACTATGAGCATGTTATGTTCAAAATATTCAATATTCTCTTTGTTTCAAGCCTTTGCCCATCTCCTGCCCTCTCAGCATCCATGTCCCTACCTTCAACTACTAATCTCTTTCTACAAATTAGCATGTATTTCCTAGAATGTTCGTCAGTGAATCCATACTTACTGTTTGTGGGACTGCTGCTGCCTCTCTTTCTGCCTTCCTCCATCCCTCCCTCCCTTCCTTCCCTTCTTGCTTTTTATGTTGCTGTAGTAAAGAACATTCCTAGGTAGTACCCACTGTATGGATTATATCACAGTGTCTTTATTCCTTCACTATTAATGTTCACTTACCTTGTTTCCACTCAAGTGTTAATTACAAATAAAGATGTTGTCAACATTAATTCACAGGCTTCTTATGGAAACATGTTTCTACGCTTTTGATACATGAGATTAGAAAATCTTCACCATATAGAAGGGGTATTTTCACCACCAACAAAAACAACACGAAGAAATCAACAAGAAAAATTCCTCAAAAACATGTTAAATTGTTTCCAATACATTTCCCCTGTTTTTTTTTTTTTTTTTTTTTTTTTTTTTAGTTGTTTCTGCTCAGAGAATAGAAGTAGGTCCTTATATTCCATCTTATTCAGATGTATGTCTTTGGTGTTCTCATTTTTGTGTGAACAGATAAATTTAACAGTTAAACCAATAAACATGCAATCATTAACTGGGATAGCAAACATGCTATATTTTCAAATATATTGCATCTTGCAATGAGCACCAAAAAGCCAGTCCATTATTCATATTTGCTACACTGAAATACTCATTTCTGTCTAGTGGATTAGAAATAAAGAAACTGAAGTTTTTCGACCATTAACTTGGAGAATAAAAAAGCAGGAAAAGTCATCTTTTCATGGCCCACTAGTTGATGTTAGATCACTTCCATCAGCAACAGAGAGGACTGTGGCAATAACATTGCTTAGCACTGGACACATTCAATAATAAGATCTTAATAAATGAAAACTACCTATCCGGTTAGAATAGCTTGGTAGAAACCCATGTGAGCTGAACACAAGGAATACTTAGAAGCATTTTTACTTCATTCCGCTTCTCCTCTGATGAGGTTTACCAAGCAACTCTCTCATTAAGTATGTTTGTAAAGACCCGCTTGCCCTGGGCAGTCTATGGATGATTAACGCATACCATGCTATGTTTTTCATCTTTTTTGATGTCAGCGGGAGCTTCAACTGTTAAGAGCATGCCCCTTGGCTTCATAGAATCAGTGCAAGAAAAAAAAATTTAAAACCCAGCAAAACAAAATTTACAAAAACAAAACAAACAAACAAACAAACAAAAAACCCAGCTTTCTTTAGCCTAAGCCCAAAAGTCAGATCCTCCCTTGAAACCCTTTAAGGGGAACTATTGCCTAACACTTTCAGGAAGCCTTAGAGATCAGAAGAGCTTCTACCTCTGAGTGTGTTCTAATTAGTGCTCATCCCCAGGTCTGCCTTCCATCTTTACACTTTAAATGAAAGTCAACTCTGATGAAAAAATTACACTCCAGTTGGTGAGAAACACTCCAGTTGGCAGGAACAGAGTTGAGGTACTGGGGGTAGAAAATGGCAGAGTTTCAGGGGACATGAAACAGCTCAAAGGAGCTTGGGTAAGTCCTGGGGCAGCCTCACATAAATAGACAAGTGTCCACAGCAGAATAGACCTTCACTACAGGGACTTCACTAGTAATAAAGCTCACTAATGCAGGTCCAGACTCCAAGAGAAACTATTAAGTAAAATAAATACCTTGCTGCATAAAAGGCCTGTGAGTAAATGCACCTACTTCACAAGCGCTTCAAACATTAGCTTTCTGAATACCGAAGACCCTCAAGAAAGGCAAACAAATCTAACAGTAAAGGGTGATGGGAAGAAGGAGACTCAATGAGTAAAGGTCAAGATTCTTTACATGATATGACATCAATGATGCATCAGTATATTCTTGAAATACCACTTTTAAAACCAAAGTATCTCTGAGTATGTAAATAGCATGAATCTAAAATAAACCCAACTCACAGAGAATGAACTTAAGATGAATGAAAATGTTTCAGTAGTGTTCTTGGTGGTTCCAGGTTGAAACAGTTCAAGGTGATGAGCTCCTCTTTACCCCTTAGTTGTGTTATAAAGATAAGGAGAGGACTATAGGGCATGAGTCAAGGTGGGGAAAAGTATCCCCTTCGCACACAGCAGATGAGAGTCACAGACTTGTCTTTCATGATGTTCCCTTTTCTTAACATTTGGCAAGTTGAACTTATTCAAACTGGTCATTTTCTCACTGTTGGAGGCAAAAGGAAAATTCCATTATCACATGATTAGCAGCAAAAACTCCCTTGGGGTTAATAAGTAGCATGGGCATAATGAGAGTTGGCTGCTGTGTAGCAATCAGTTCTCAGGGATAGAGGGGCATTCCTCACTTCAAGTATTTCCCAGTTTCCTAGTTTAAATACCTCTAATAAGAATCATTTCTTCCTTTGTGCTGTTTTTCTTGTCCTAGATTTTCTGTGTTTGTGTGTGTGTGTGTGTGTGTGTCTGTCTGTCTGTCTATATAGTGGTATTGGGAATGAACACGGACAATTTCAACTTACCTATGTGATTCCCCATCTTATTTCTACATAGTTTGTTTGTTTTCATATTTTTTATACATTGTTCTTTACTAGGACTATAAGTTGGAATCCCAAACCACAAACTCCAAAATCTAAATTTCTATGAAACATGAAACATAGTTCCATAAGTAGGAAGTTCCACACCTAACATCTTAAACGTGACAGCCAAAAATCAGAGGTACTACGGCATTATACATAATTGCCTTTAAACCACAGGTCTAAAGTATAAAAGAAATATAAATGAATTTCTGCTTAGACTTGGGTTCCATCTCTAGTATATCTCAATAAGTATAAGAAAACTCTACTACAGAGCTACAGTGCTTAAAACAGCCTGGTATTGGCATAAAAACAGACAGGAGGACCAATGGAACCGAATCGAAGACCCAGATATTAATCCATGCACCTACGAACACCTGATTTTTGACAAAGAAGCAAAAAATATAAAATGGAGAAAAGAAAGCATATTTTACAAATGGTGCTGGCATAACTGGATATCAACATGTAGAAGAATGAAAATAGATCCATATCTATCACCATGCACAACACTCAAATCCAAATGGATCAAAGACCTCAACATAAAGCCAGCCACGCTGAACGTCATAAAAGAGAAAGTGGGAAGTACACTTATGCACTGGCATGGGAGACTACTTCCTAAATATAACACTGGTAGCACAGACACTGAGAGAAACAATTAATAAATGGGACCTCCTGAAACTGAGAAGCTTCTGTAAAACAAAGGACACGGTCAACAAGACAAAACGGCAGCCTACAGAATGGGAAAAGATCTTCACCAAGCCCACATCAGACAGAGGTCTGATCTCAAAAATATACAAAGAACCTAAGAAATTGGTCATCAAAAGAACAAATAATCCAATTTAAAAATGTAGTATAGACCTAAACAGAAAACTCTCAAAAGAGAAATCTAAAATGGCTGAAAGACACTTAAGGAAATGCTCAACATCCTTAGCCACCAGAGAAATGCAAATCAAAACAACTCTGAGATTCCTTCTTACACCTGTAAGAATGGTCAAGATCAAAAACACTGATGACAACTTATTCTGGAAAGATTGTGGGGTAAAGGGAACACCCCTGCATTGCTGGTGGGAGTGCAAGCTGGAACAGTCCCTTTGAAAATCAGTATGGTGATTTCTCAGAAAATTAGGAAACAACCTTTTCCAGCAATACCACTTTTAAGTATATTGCTCAATCATACCACAAGGACATGTGCTCAACTATGTTCATAGCATCATTGTTTGTCATAGCCAGAACCTGAAAACAACCTAAATGCCCCTCAACCAAAGAATGGAGAAGGAAAATGTGGTACATTTACACAATGGAGTACTACACAGCAGAAAAAATTATTAAAGACATCTTGAAATTTGCAGGCAAATGGATGAAGATAGCATCATATTGAGTGAGGTAACCTAGACCCAGAAAGACAATTATCATATATACTCACTCATAAGTGATTTTTAAACATAAAGCAAAGAAAACCAGTCTACAAATCAGAATCCCAGAGATCCTAGACAACAATGAGGACCCTAAGAAAGACATACATGGATCTAATCCACATGGGAAGTAGAAAAAGACAAGATCTCCTGAGTAAATTGGGAGCATGGGGACCATGCGAGAGGGTTGACGGGGAGGGGAAAGGAAGGGAGGGGAGCAGAGAAAAATGTATAAAATCAATAAAATCATATAAAATCAATAAAATAATAAAATCAATAAAAACTAAGTATAAAAATTCCAAAATCCAAAAAGAAAAAAAATGAATCCCAAATCTGGATCTCTACAGTTCTCAAGAATTTCAGATGAAGAACATTCAGCCTAAGTTAGTGTTTGTTAGGTAATAATAAAGACCTGCTAGTTATGCTGTGGGAAATATTGGCCATTGACATAAAGATAGAGCAGAGCTTCTAGTTGTATCAAAGAACCAAATACAAAAATATATTGCTATACTCTGCATTCAAGCATGATAGCATGTCAAACTAAAAAAGAGTTTCTCTGATGGCAAACAAAGTTGAAAATACTCAGGACAAAAGCTTCCTGTCCTTTAATTTAAAATGTTTAATTCAAAAAGTGCCATGGTTAGGCTGTATTTTGATATTTGTGCTAATAAATAAGGTTGGTATGTAACAAGTAGCTGAAGTTTACCTATGTGTTATAACACATAACTCATTTTTCAGACACTTAGATGCCCACTGGAACTCCCTGGAAGATGTTTTGCTGCCAGATCTTCTGAAGAAGATTCATGGTGCAGGGCTGCTTGTGCTCAGGTTCACTTGTTTCCAGACTGTGCTCTGATTGCTTCATGGGGAGTCTTCCTATGGAGTTCAGAACTGGATTAAGTCTTTCAAGATTCTCTCCTGAATCCTGTTGCTGCAGGTGCCTCTTCTAAGGAGGGAAAAAAACAAAGGTGAGTGAAAAAGAAATTCAAGGACATTAGAGGCAAATTAAAGATGCTAAAATGTCTAGATTTAGACTTCTGGGTTCTGGAACTCTCTAGTAGCAGATGGGTTTGGCTTGATCATCACAGAGTGAATATCCCACCCCTGACACACACACATCTTGTCAATGAAAACCTTTAAAATGTCAAATGTTCTGGGTTTCTTAAAATACGAGACAAGTAGAAGCATTGGCCTCATAGTTCTACCTGACAACACTGGCTGTTGCTGAGTAGTGACTAGTCTCTTAACACAGGCCACCAGTCTCTACCTGGCTGCTGCTGAGTAGTGACTAGTCTCTTAATACAGGCCACCAGTCTCTAAGGGAGCCAAGCCCCCTCCTATTGCACAATTCCAGGTTAGTTTTGCTTTTTCAGTACCCTTAGAGTGTTGGAGCTATTTCTTTTGTATAAGGGAATCATATGGCTTTTATCACCTAGCTACCGCCAACTCTTCTATAGACATCTTCTGCTTCAGTAGGGTTATTTGAATTGTACTGTCCCAAACCAAGAGCTATATAAAGTTAAACTCAGAGGTGAATAAATTTCACTCACTAAACAAATATTTGTTGAGTGCCTTGTTTAAGTACTAAACGTTTGAAAATTTCTCCTAAGATGATTAATAAGGAAAAGTATCTGATAAAGAACCAGTCTTAGGAGCAAGATACAAATGCTTTTGATTATCCATTTTCAGAATCAAATTTCAACAATGTATGGTTGCCTTTACTCTTCTATTCTAAATTCAGGTTTAAGGATTCCAAAGTAATGATGTAAAACTGCAGGAGATCAAAGTACTCAAAGGGATCTGTTGGAGAATTTTAAAGATCTGTGATGTTGTTTACCCAACTGTGCTACATATGAGAAAAACAACACAAAGTTTCAAGTACATCAAGAAGTTGGCCAGACATATCACCCTCAGACCTCTTCAAAGATGTCACCATACTCTGTGTAGACATTATTAAGTTGATTTTTCTGTCAGGCTGTCTTTCAAATTTCTACATCATTACTGAGGAGATTAAAAAAAATAATAAAGGAATTATTGAAAGTAGAACCAGACCCCTGGAAGGGTTTTATTTATTTGCTAGGTTCTTTGGTATCAATATGTTTTCAAAATCCATGGTTATGAATATAACCCATAAGACACTGGTAGAAGACACTGCTAAAGGCAGGCAGTGGTGGAAAGCAATGGTGGAAGGTAGGCAATGGTAGAAAGCAATGGGGAAGGCAATGGTGTTAACTAATACAGGCACTCGGGAGTGATTAGGACATTTCGACTCTGTCCTCACTGGCGTGATAAATGATCTGATACAAAGCTTAGAGGGAACAAGCCAGGCCATGTGAGGACACAGCATCTATGCTTTTTAAGGACACAGCAGCAAGGTGCCATCTTGAAAGCAGAGGTGAATCTGAGATCACACCAAGCCAACTAGCACCAGGATCTTGCCCTCCCATCTGTGGATCTCTGATTATGAACCCTATTGTTGTACTACTTCATCTGTAGTAGTTGGTTATAGTAGTCAAATGGACTAACAGCCTGTGTATTAGAATCCTATACTTGCCATAACAAAGAATCACAAACTTGGTAGTATAAAACAACAGAAAATATATTCTCTTATAGCTGTTGGCTAAAGTCCTGAAATCAAGGTATTGAAAGGGCCATCTGTTTTTCAAATGCTCCAGGGTAGAGGGAACCCTTGCTGCCACTTCTAGTTTCGGATGAGTGCAGGAATTATATGGTGGGCGGCTGCATAATTTGAATATGTGCCTCTACCTCCACAGGTCTTTTTCCTCTGTGTCTATGCCTTCTCTGTGTCTCTAATAAAGACATTTGTCCTAGGATTTAGTGCCTGCCCAGGTAGCCTAGGGTGACCTCATCTTAAGCTCCTCAGTTATATTTGTCAGGGCTCCCCCCACAAATATGGTCACATTAAGAGGTTCTAATGGTGAATATGTGGATATAATTTCAGTGAAGCTATTCTTTCATTCTTTCACCAACTGTACCGTCTCCTTGTTTGTGCTCCTAGTACCACACTGAAGAGCTGTGCCTTTCCACATGCTGCCTATGATCAGCTCCATAAAATGTTAGCACTACAGGCTCAGTCACACCTCGGTTTGAAATTGGTCCTGCAATTCCAAGAGTAGTATAAATCCTTAGAATGTAAAATTTATATTTATTCCTATTTTGTCTTCAGTACCTAAGATACATTAACACTTACAGGTAGATATTTACTTTGGGCTTGCTTATTGATACAAATCCCATTGAAATTAGTATTTGTGAGTGGCCTCTGTAGGTATTTCCGTAAGGGTATAGATATTTTGTAAGAATAAAGACAGTTTTTCATGACAATGTAATGCACCTTGGGATCAATATGGCGGTGTGACCAAGGTTGTAATTTCTCCACATTTTCCCCTGGAGATTTCCAATGCATTATTTGGACTGGCCTACAAGCCCTCTTTTAAAAGGTACTATACAAAGTGCCAGCTTATTAACCCTTTTCAGGAACAGAAGGAGACGAGTATTAGCAAAAACTTTTTATGGAATCTTTTGAGGGTCTCAGTTATGACAGAGATTGTAGAGAAATGCCAGCATTTATGGAGCTCAAGTAGATTGTGTATGCAGCCCTGGTATGGGGAAGGAAGAAGGAAGACGAGATGAGAGGGAGGACGGGAAGCAATTTCATCTTCAGTGATTATTCCAATGAAGGAATGATTTTTCAGGTTCAGAGAGATTTCAAAATTTTTGAGACATCCTAAGAAGTGTCTGAAAAATAAAAACCAAATAAAAAGCTGCGAAAGAGCAAATATTTTGCATTAGGTTCATGGACACAGGAAACAGAAATTGAAATATCATAATGTCCTATGCTCACTGATGGCAATTAGGGCAGAGAAAAAATAATGAAAAGGAAAATAATAATGTGTTTGTGAGAGGCTGAAATACAGAACGACAGTGATGCAATTACAATATGAATAGCTGGCTGACCTGGGGCTGCTGGAAAGAGTCATTAGCTTTGGTTAAATGAATGAGTTTCTGCTGTGAAAATTAAATAAAGTACCTTCGAGGCATCATAAGCAGGGCTGGAGGCTGGTAGCAATCCTCTTGATGTTTCATTAATTAACCATGACCACCTTCTCCTAAGCTTCTTTGAACCTTAGTGGACATCATAGATGGATATTTTTCTCTGAGGTGGAGAAAGAAATCAGCATAATCATGTCCTTTAGTTCCTTTTAAGTGGAGGTCATTTAGATTTCCTTAAACGTAGTGAAAACATTATCCAGACAAAGATTCCGCTTCGCACTGAAATAACTCTGCTAATCCACAGCCCCAGATTACCCTCTAAATGGTTTCCCTTTGAAATAAGGCAAATTCTAAACTGCTGAGCCAGTATGAGGCACTAGAGGAAAGGTTGGACTCTGTTGTATGTTCTGCTCTAAGACGCGTGAGCTCTTCCATCCCTTGTCTGTCTGTCTAGCCAAGGCGTCTCTGAATATTCAAGGATTGTTTTCAAACCAAATTGATAAGAGACTAACACCAGCCAGTCCTAGTTTGCTGGAGTTATCTTCCCCTACAGTGCCTACCACATTGTAAATGTGAAACAAGCAGATAAAGATCAAATAAACATGGCCCAAATCAATATATCTTCTTCTAATAAATAAAATTTTTGTGTGATTCACAGAAAGCAAAGGCAATTACAAAGTTGAGATTTGGGTATAGGAAGGAGAAAGTTATGGTGCGATTTCTTAGCGAGAGAACAAAGCTCTCTTGTTCTTGCAGGGTCTAGACCTGACTGAGAACGTGTCCACCAGGTGGCGTCTCACCTCTTAAATGGTTTTCTTAATTACAAAATCTCCATCAGTAAGAAGCATTTTGGTAAGTGGGGGAAAGCAAATATAAATCATTTACTTAAAAAAATGTATTTTTAAGTCACAACTTTTAGTAGTAGCGAGAACAATAAACGTCTTTCTTTTCATGAGAAAACAGAATGCAATCACTTCAGGAGAACTTGTAGTCTCCAGTGAATCTGAAGCAAAGATAATGTAGGGAACTAAAAGCAATGCTAAAGATTGCTTCAGCCTTGTGTTCCCGATGAAGACACTGATAACTAAGCATTTAATATCCCTGGGAACCAGTATTAGCCACTCTGCCATCTCAATTATCCTATTTATGCTAAAAGTTTTTGTGAGTACAACTTAATTATAGGGCTTGTGAAACATGACCAAGAGGTACAAGTTTGACTCCAGAGGCAACAAATCAAACCAACCAACCAAGACAAAAAGCAGCAAAAACTTCCAATCAAACTGTTTTGTGTTCATGTACAGTTCCAAACACAAAGCTGGTGGCTGAGGATGTAGGAGACCTCTGTAGAATCAGACCATCTGGTAGAGCTGGAGAAAGAAGCTAACAGAAAACAAGGGCCATACACCAGACACTGATCTGTGATGATGTCTAACTGGGGCCCAGAACAGACTGTTCAGTGGTACAATGCCAGGGCAGGTACTGGAAGAAGTGAGACAAGGCTGCGTGCTTAGGAGAGGGTGAGTTCAGGAGCTGCCCAGAGAATCACACAAGGCAAAAGCTACGTGTGAAGAGCCAGTAGGTCTTTAAAATGGAAAACGTAAGTGAAGAATGAGGTTGTGCAATAAGCAGGCTTGCTTCAGAATTCACCTTTGAGTCACGCAAAAGCGGACAAAGCCCAAGTACCCCAAGTCAGGCCTGGGATGAGAGCATCCCTGGGTAACTGTTAGAAGAGCATTCCTGAGTTGCTGTTAGGAGAGCATTGCTGGGTAGCTATTAGGAATGGTATCGGGGTCCAGCAGAATGGCCACACAAGCCAAAATATTTCAGCAAAAACATAAGGTTTACTTTGCAAAAAGGTGCTTAGCCTTGTCAAATCAAGCAACCCAGCTCACTCAGCAGGATCCGCTGGGTCTTTATACACTGACTGCAGTGGGTCCTGTGCCTCACTGTGAGTGGCCAGATCTCAGCTTCACGTTTGTAGCAATTGACTAACTTAATCCTATGCGGTTGCTAGGGCAAGTAAAACCCAAGCATGTTTTGAATTTTAGAAATATGCTGACTGAGGAGGGATTGTAATCAAATGGCATCTTTACAATTTCCTTAAAGACAAAAGTTTCTTAATGTCATTAACCCTTTAATAAAAAGGTCAGCACATTTCATGCCCATTTCCTACACTAGAGAAGCTGGGCAGAGGTTGATCGGGTAACTCAGCCAGGATATAGGAACCTGGTTTGGAGTTCAAATTATCCTTGGTCAGAGAGTTTCCAACACACCTCGCTGGCAGGAGGGGTATTTTCAAGGTGTGTGTATCCAAGGACCTATTAATGGAAGGCATAGTGGAATCACATTCATTCACTCATTTGTTCATTCATTCATTCCTAGTAAAGCTTAAGGCAGATACTGAGTTCACCCATCCAACCTTGTATTTAGCTATGATGTTATCCTACCAAAGGTTTAACACCAGTAGGAAAGGACACGACTGTACAGAGAAAACCATCTATGAGGAAACCAGGCTCTTTCATTTTAGACACTGGATGCCAGGTTCACTACTATACAAATTCAGACTCCAGGAAGGCACTGGATTCTCCTTTGAGTGGATCTCAGAACTGAGCAGGATAACATCATGCAAGGCATCAATGGAGAAAGCTGAGCTTCTGATAGAAGTGGTTATATTCATGCCTGGAATGACTCACTATATTGGAACATCAATCCTGGCTTTAAAAGATTCATTTGTCAGAATTGTTCAGATAAAGGTGGTTTATGTCACTTATCTGGAACATTAAGTTTGGAAGATAGGGTTTACAATTATTGACCCTGGGAAAGGGTTATGAATTACTGACATGACCTTGGTTCTTGGCCTATATGATAACTGTGTGGGTTTTGGAAATAATAATTCATTGTGTTTAGGTTTTATACATGTACTCTGCTTTGTACTTCAGAGCCCCAAGGTAAAAGTCTTAGGAAATGTTCTAGATTGCACTTCTGTAACTCCTTCAAAGAAGCACAGTAAGTACATACCTTGCAAACCCACCCCGTAGCTCCATGGCACTCACTACACCAGGAAGCCAATTTCCTGTGTAAATAGTAATTTATAAGGAATCAGTAGCCAGGTGGTGGCACACACCTTTAATCTGAGCAATGAAAAGGCAGAGGTAGCTGGGTGTCTGTGAGTTCAAGGCCAGCCTGGTCTACAGAGCAAGTTCCAGGAAAAGCCAAAAAGAAGAAGGAGAAGAAGAAGAAGATCATTGTGTGCGTGCATGCATGTGTGTATGCGTGTGTGTGTGTGTATTAGTGATTTGAAAATATTTTACGCACACCCCTTTTTATGCAGATGAAGGAATTTTGGTCACATTAACTACAGGGTTTAAGTTAAGTAAATGGTAACTCAAACTTGACTTTCTTTTTCTTTTTTTTTTTTTAAACATCTAAACATTGTCTTGGACCTCACTTCTCAGTTGTGAAATTCCTTCTGAGAATTAATATGCACTTGGTATATGTGTATGTTTGGGCTGCTCATTCTGCTTCGCTGACTTCTCTGAAGGCACTCAACTTCCTGCTAACTTTCTCCAGGTGCGTTGTACTGGGACAGGTGCACAGGTCTTCAGCACAGGTCTTCAGGTTCCTGTTCCCTGAGACAGACCTAAGCTTTTAATCATTTCCTGAGCACTCTGCTAGTTCAGACTGGTCCCTCTGCTTCTCTTTGTTCAACTGTGAATATTTCTCTCTTTTATCCAATAGTAGAAACAATGATGTAAGGTCTACCCTGCCAAGTTTAGATCAAATCAAAATTTGTGGTTTCTGTTTCAACCTGACCTTGCACCTTTGGTGTTTGGGCTTGTTTAATCTTGGCAAAATTTTGCTTCCTGTTTCAAAGAATGAACTATTATTAGGCTAATGGGCTTCTTGCCCATCTAATAGTTCTTAGAAAGCAAGGGAGTGGATTTCATAGGTTAAATATCCACGGTAATGAAATGAAGCCTGGAAGAATCAAAGCACCATGAAGAAATTTTCCTTGACAAAAATCATTGCATTTAAGAAAACTCTGAAGCATTTAAAATACATTATATTATATATTTACAATAATAGACAAAGCTTAATCCCCAACACTGACCTTTTAAAGCACTCTGCTGTCATAAAAAACTCTACAAACCTGCCTTTATTTGACTTTTAAAACCTTCAAAAATTGCTTCTGCTGTCAATTTGCTTACCATTTATTCATAGCTACGTAATTACCTTATATATCCTTCAGTACCGTACTATTTTATTCTAAAATGGTGCAAATTTCCAGCTTTGACTAAGAACCAATTATTCACAAAAGTAGAAGGAATAAACTCTCCTTTCCCTCCCTTCCTTAGTCCCTTCCATCTTAAAGTTAAAGCTAGGAAGTAAAAAATGAACATTAAAATTTCAGACAACTTTGAAGAATTCATATCAAATGCAAACAGTTGTATATCTTGAGACCAGAATGCATTTAAA
>PVIU01013265.1:0-56705 GCA_004026605.1 Ondatra zibethicus | reverse complement strand
CACTCTTACTCCAACAAGGCCACACCTCCACGGTG
This sequence comes from Ondatra zibethicus, assembly GCA_004026605.1. Lineage (NCBI taxonomy): Eukaryota > Metazoa > Chordata > Mammalia > Rodentia > Cricetidae > Ondatra > Ondatra zibethicus. Next base: position 56,670 of record PVIU01013265.1, on the reverse strand, counting down.
ACACTCTTACTCCAACAAGGCCACACCTCCACGGTGACACTCTTACTCCAACAAGGCCACACCTCCACGGTGACACTCTTACTCCAACAAGGTCACACCTCCACGGTGACACTCTTACTCCAACAAGACCACACCTCCACGGTGGCACTCTTACTCCAACAAGGCCACACCTCCACGGTGACACTCTTACTCCAACAAGGCCACACCTCCCAATAGTGCCACTCCATTTGGGGGCCATTTTCTTTCAAACAACCACAGTACTATATAGAAATAATGTACATGTGTGTTTCTATATATTTAGATCTATAGATAAGTTTAACTATACTTCTGTGTATATGTAAAGTTGGATTATCTATGTGTATCTGTCAAGTTGGAGACAGCAAGTTTGAAAGAGAATGTAGATGAACACATGATTTTCTGCTGAACTGAGGTTGTACAAACGGATCTTTCTGGAAAGCAATCTCAGTCTACTTAGTAAAATCATGAATTTTTATATCTCAATCCTCCTGGAGAGGATTATATCCCTGAGAAACTCTTTAAAAATCCTACAAGAAATGTGTATGAACAGACAGTTTCCTAGTGATAATTAAAGCTAGAGAGTTATCGATTTTTAAGTAGGAGGAATAAATGCTTTCATAGTATGCACTGATTAAGGACAGCCACAGAGCAGTAGAAACTGTGTCATATGTATGTGGACCAATGTGGTTAACCCATTAAAACAAAATATGCATAAAAACATTTTAAAAAGAAAGAATCAGAATGAGATTAGTAACTAAACTGTAAACTGTTTAAGCATGCCTGAGTCCTCTTATGTGTGCACATGTATACATATATATGCACATGCATTTTGTGTACTTTACAAACATGAGAACAATTACAGAAAATGTGAAATGATGGTATAGTTTTGACCTCAAATATTCTCCAAAAACCCAATGTCAAAGGCTTAGCTGCCAACCTGTGGTGCCATTGGGAGATTTGTGGAGCCTGTAAGAGATAGGGCCTAATAGAGGAAGTTAGGCCACTGGTTACTATGGACACATCTTTTTTTGCCCTTTGCTTCCAGGACATGGTGAAGCAAACAGCTTTGCTATTGTACCATGCTCCTACCTCACTGCAAACTAAAAGTGACCATGTATCAAAATATATATCTGAAACCACGAGCCAAATAATTTCTTCCTTCCTTCCATCTTTCTCTTTCTTTCTTTTCTTCTTAGTTCTTGGTTATTTACCTCAGTATTTTGTCACAGCAAAGGAAAGTTAACTTACACAGATAGATTTATGATATGAGAAGAATTTAGAGTTGAGAGAAAGGAGAGCCAAGAGGGCATGTGAGAGTGTGGCATACATTGAGATGTATATTTGATTCATTTTGGTGACTTACATTTGCAGCGTGACCCCAAAAGAAACCCAAAATAAAATATAGAAAATAGATGTGTAAAACCCTTAGTTTTTAACTCTGAAAACCAAGAACCTGGGAGGTTACACTAGCCTAGTTTTCTTTCTGTTGCTGTGATTAAATAGTTGGGCAAAAGTAACCTCTATGAGAAACCTCTATCTTGGCTCCCAGCTGAAGGGTGTTGAAGGCATGGCAGCAGGAGACCAGACTGGCCTGTCACATTGCATCAGCAGTCTGAAAGAGAGAGTACACAGGCTCTTGAATCTCAAATCCTGGACCTATCATGTACTTCCTCTAGGAAGAATTCATCTCTTAGAGGTCCCATAACCTTTGTAAATAACAATGACAGATTGTGACCAAGTGTCCAAATGTATAAACTGTGGGGAACAGTTCACATTTAAACCTATCCCAGCTGTTTCAGCACAAAAACAAACATACAGATCATTCCTTCTAGAATGCTGTAATTAGACTTTAAGCAATAGATATAATCACACTAAAGAAATCAGTGAGATCCCTATGCTATAACAGCCCATTTTTAAAGCAACTTATCTGTAGCCTAGATTTGGTATCATAGACATCTCGAGTTTTTGTGTCTCCTCTTTTGACTTTTTTCTCTACTTCACTCTACGTCTTTCCGGATGGAGAGGATGTCTCACTAGTCACAGCTAACCCTTTGCAATGACTAATCAGTACCAAGCCAGTCACCTGAACCAAGAATAGCCAACACTGAGTGGTAACTGGGAGGAGACCAGCCCAAGCAGCCAGTTCCTAGACTCTGCTTTCTGAATCAGAGAACAAGTTCTCTGCATTTCTGCTCTTTCTTGCATTGCGTAGACTGACCTTGATCCCCTCAACATGTTTTTATTGATTAAATTGTTTCGTTGTACAGTTTGAAAGTAATATGTTAATTACAGTAAACTTCAAACATTAAATAAACAACAATCTTTTCAAAGTACTTTGAAATGTGACTGATCCATGGAAAAAACTAGGTGGTCTGTGTGACTTAAAATAGATTTCCATGAAACTCTGATTAGAGAAGAGTGGCTTTTTATTATGTACATAACAGGGATTCAAATCCATCTCACTCATCAGTCATTCCAAAAGGACATTCCAATGTCTTCATGTTTGCTGAGTTTTAGGATATCTGGAGTTACTTGAATCTGAAAACCTTTAACATCTTTCTTTCTTTCTTTCTTTGCCTCTCCCTTCACATAAATCACAAGGCACAGCTTGCTGGTAGCTCGCAGACAATGGTGCAATATGGAATGGTTGATTGTATTTTCTTGGAAAAAATTTTAATACTTGCTGTTTTTTACACCATTGAAACACTGCCCATTTGGGTTCTGCTATAGATGTTAATAAAGAAATGAATAAATACATTAAAAAATAAAATGTTGCTATAGATACATGGAACATAAATCATAATTGCACAAATGCATATGCTGTTTTGTTTCATGGAACTCAAAATATTTCATGTATTATATCACTTAACTCTTGACATCCCTGTGAAACTGGTAGATAACCTTCAGCATTCAACACCTTTTCCCTCAGTGACTAAACATTACATATACACACACGTGTAAGTGCACACACACATGCACGCACACAGGCATACACATATACATAACCTCCTTGCATCATATGAAGAATCAAGAAGAAAAGGAGCCGTTCCCTTGTTTTATAATAGTAGAAATGGGCTCAAGACAGATGATAATTTGTCTGCTGTCAAACTGTAATATGGTCACAGAGGTAGATAATATGATACCCAAAGCATCTCCCATGAAACCATTTAAAGATGTTCTGAGAAATAAAGCTGAAAATGGGAGAAAAATATGATGATACTCTCAACCTGAGGCTTCACTCTGCCTCCCGTTTTAGCCTTGGAGCAGAGCGTGACCACTGTCCTTTCTATGTTTTCTATCAGTCCATTGTGTAAGGCCTTTGTCCAACAGTAAGGTAAGGAAGGGTTGACTAATTCCACTTCAGTTGCTTCCCTGTATCTGTAATATCCATGACACTTCTGGGTCTTACTGTCCCAATACTTATATTAGATATCTGAATTCTTCCTTTGAAGTCTGTGATTGCTGATTAAAATTTGAAAAAAAGATATGGAATTATTGGCCAGAAACTGGGCCAAGTTCCTCCTGGCTAAAGGACAAACTGACAGGATGGTGAGCACACACCAAACAAAAATCCTTAATGTTTGTCTTTCATCTTACATGCCAAGGGATTTGAAGACAGTGAGTTATCCAGATCTAATGAAATTCTCATCTCTAACTAGTGATACCATCTCTCTCTGTTTCCTTGCCTCCACAAAGACCCGCATTTTTCCTTATCTTACTTTGCATATTCTTTTGGCATGAGATCAACAAAATTCAGGTCCAGACGGGTGAGTTTGTGCACACCTGGGGGGAAGGTACCCGAGGGAGTGCTGGCACCACCAGCCTCTGCTACAGCGAGCCTCTTTGTTCCACACAACCCTGCCTTGCTCCCCCCTACTGCAAGTTTGCCCTTTCCTCTGTGGGGTCTTTGAACCACCAGGACTCTCTCTTCCTGTGCTGAGATCAGAGGTCCAGACGGCTATCCAGAGGGGTAAGTGTGTATAAGCCTTCCTGGAAGGTACCCACCCACTAAGACTCCCATGACTGCAATCAAAGGAAGAGATGGGCAGACTCCAATCCAAGAATTCCTCCAAAAACCTGTAAAGCAACATGATAACACCAGAATCCAGTGAGTATGCAACAGGAAAACCTGAGCAACCTAACCCAGAAGAAGTAGAAGAAATCGACTTTAAACATAACATTATGAAAGTGATAGAGACCTTTAAAGAAGAGGTGAAAAACTCCTTTGAAGAAAGGGATGAGAAAACTAACAAAAACTTAGAAGAAATGAATAAATTCCTCAAAGATACCCTAGAAAACCAAGAAAAAGCAATCAAAAAGGTAATGGAAACAGTTCAAGACATAAAAACTGAAATGGACGCAATGAAGAAAACACAAACTGAGGGCAGGCTGGAGATGGAAAATCTGGGTAAACAATCAGGAACTGCAGAGACAAGTATAACCAACAGAATACAAGAGATAGAAGAAAGAATCTCAGACGCTGAAGATACGATAGAGAAAATAAACTCATTGATCAAAGAAAACAACAAATCCAACAAATTCTTAACACAAAACACCCAGGAAATCTGGGACACCAAAAAAAGACCAAACCTAAGAATAATAGGGGTAGAAGAAGGAGAAGAAGCACAGCTCAAAGGCCCAGAAAATATATTCAACAAAATTATAGAAGAAAACTTTCCCAACCTAAAGATGGATATGCCTATGAGAGTACAAGAAGCATATAGAACACCAAATAGATTGGATCAAAAAAGGACATCCCCTCGCCATATAATAATCAAAACACAAAACATACAGAATAAAGAAAGAATACTAAGAGCTGCAAAGGAAAAAGGCCAAGTAACGTATAAAGGTAAACCAATCAGAAATATACCTGACTTCTCTATGGATACCATAAAAGCCAGAAGGTCTTGGATAGATGTACTGCAGACACTAAGAGACCATGGATGCAAGCCCAGACTACTATACCCAGCAAAGCTCTCATTCACCATCAATGGAGAAAAGAAGGTATTTCAGGATAAAAACAAATTTAAGCAATACATAGCCACAAACCCAGCCTTACAGAAAGTACTAGAAGGAAAACCACATCTAAAGGAAGCAAGTAACACCCATAATAACACAGACATCTAACAGCCCTCCACTAGCACAACTCAAAGAAGGGAAACACACAAACTCTACAACCCTAAAAAAATAACCGCAGTTAATAACCTCTGGTCATTAATATCACTTAATATCAATGGACTCAATTCACCTATAAAAAGGCACAGGTTAAGAGAATGGATATGAAAACAGGATCCAACATTCTGTAGTTTACAAGAAATACACCTCAACCACAAAGACAGACATTATCTTAAAGTAAAGGGTTGGGAAAAGGTTTGTCAATCAAACGGCTCTAAGAAACAAGCGGGTGTGGCCATACTAATATCGAACAAAATCGACTTTAAACTAAAATCAATCAGAAGAGATGGAGATGGACATTTTATACTCTTAACAGGAATAATCCATCTACAGCTGATAAATACCTTCAGTGAAGTGGCAGAATACAAAATCAACTCAAAAAAATCAGTAGCCCTCCTATACACAAAGGATAAAGAAACAAAGAGGGAAATCAGAGAAACATCACCTTTCATGGTAGCCACAAATAGCATAAAGTATCTTGGGGTAACACTAACCAAGGAAGTAAAAGATCTATTTGACAAGAACTTTAAGACCTTGAAGAAAGAAATTGAAGGGGATACCAGAAAATGGAAGGAGCTCCCACGCTCCTGGATTGGTAGGATCAATATAGTAAAAATGGCAATTCTACCAAAGGCCATCTATAGATTCAATGCAATCCCCATCAAAATCCCAACAAAATTCTTCACAGACATTGAGAGAACAATAACTAAGTTTATGTGGAAAAACAAAAAGTCCAGGATAGCCAAAACAATCCTATACAATAAAGGAACTTAAGGAGGCATTACCATTCCTGATTTCAAACTCTATTACAGAGCTACAGTAATGAAAACTGCTTGGTATTAGCATAAAAACAGAGACGTTGACCAATGGAATCGAATTGAAGACCCAGATATTAATCCACAAACCTATGAACACCTCATATTTGACAAAGAAGCTAAAAGTACACAATGGAAGAATGAAAGCATCTTTAACAAATGGTGCTGGCATAACTGGATGTCAACCTGTAGGAGAATGAAAATAGATCCTTATCTATCTCCATGCACAAAACTCAAATCCAAATGGATTAAAGACCTCAATATAAATCTGACCACACTTATCGTAATAGAAGAAAAAGTGGGAAGTAGCCTGCAATACATGGGCACAGGAGACCACTTCCTATGTAAAACCCCAGTGGCAGAGACAATAAGAGCAACAATGAATAAATGGGACCTCCTGAAATTGAGAAGCTTCTGTAAAGCAAAGGACACTGTCATTAAGACAAAAAGGCATCCTACTGAATGGGAGAAGATCTTCACTGACCCCACATCGGACAAAGGTCTGATCTCCAAATTATACAAAGAACTCAAGAAACTAGACATTAAAATGCTAAATTACCCAATTAAAAAATGGGGTAATGATCTGAACAGAGAATTCTCAACAGAAGAAGTTTGAATGGCCAAAAGATAATTAAGGTCATGTTCAACTTCCTTAGTGATCAAGGAAATGCAAATCAAAACAACTTTGAGATACTATCTTACACCTGTCAGAATGGCTAAAATCAAAAACACCAATGATAGCCTATGCTGGAGAGGATGTGGAGTAACGGGAATACTCATCCATTGCTGGTGGGAATGCAAACTTGTGCAACCACTTTGGAAATCAGTTTGGCTGTTTCTCACGAAATTGGGAATCAACCTACCTCAGGATCCAGCAATACCACTCTTGGGAATATACCCAAGAGATGCCCAATCATACTACAAAAGCATTTGTGCAACTATGTTCATAGCAGCATTATTTGTAATAGCCAGAACCTGGAAACAACCTAGGTGCCCCTCAATGGAAGAATGGATCAAGAAACTGTGGAATATATACACATTAGAACACTACTCAGTGGTAAAAAAACAATGGCATCCTTAAATTTGCATGCAAATGGATGGAAATAGAAAACACTATACTTAGTGAGATAACCCAAACCCAAAAAGATGATTATGGTATGTACTCACTCATTAGTGGACCCTAGCCACAAACAAATAACATTAAGCTTATAGCTCACAAGCCTAGAGAAGGCAAATAGCAAGGTGAACCCAAAGAAAAGCATATATAGATCCTCCTGGAAATTCGAAGCAAACAAGATCGCCAGGCAAAAAAGAATGGGGATGGGGTGGAGGTAGAGGTGGTGGGGTGGGTGAAAGGGAGAGAGGGAAGGAGAAGGGAGAAGGAATGGACTGGGGAGAGCTTGGGGGAATGGGAGTGTGGAGATGGAGGAAGGGTGGATATAGGAGAAGGGAATAAGATATCTACATTAAGGGAGTCATTTTAGGATTGGCAAGAGTCTTGGCTCTAGAGGGGATCCAGGTGTCCACGGGGATGTCCCCAGATAGGTACTTGGGCAGCAGAGGAGAAGATGCCTGGTCTAGCCTTGTCCCATAGTCACATTGATGAATATCTTGATCATCACCATAGAAATTTTGTCTGGTGGATGGAGATAGAGACAGAGACCCACATTCACATCAGAGCAATGGACTGAGCTACCAAGGTCCAGTTTAAGAGCAGAAGGTGGGAGAAGATGAACAAGGAAGTCAGGACCGGGAGAGGCTGGTCCACCAACTGTGACAGTGTACCTGATCTAATGGGAGCTCGCCAAATCCAACTGGACCAGGACTGAATGAGCATATGATCAAACCGGAATCTCTGAATGTGGCTGTCAATGGGGGCTGACTGAGAAGCCAATGGTAATGTCACTGGGACCTATCTCTTCTGCATGTATTAGTTTTTTGGGAATCTAGTCTACATGGATGCACACCTTCCTAGGCCGGGATGGAGGGGGGAGGGCCTTGGGCTTCTCACAGGACAGGGTACCCTTAAGAACGCAGGGGGAGGGAGGAGAGTTAGTGGGGGAGTGGGAGGGGACTGGGAGAAGGGGAGGAAGTGTAAATTTTTTGAATGAAAAATAAAAGAATATAAAAAAAGAAATCAACAAAAATCTTTGACTTATACCTTCTTAATTTCATTTTGCCAGTTCTAGAAAGTGAAGTAAAAACATTACTGATCTTTTTTTAAAAAAAAAAAATTCTATCTCAAGCTATTAAACCACTTTCAGAAAACAAACTACAAATGAAAAGTTTTGGAAGCTAAGATACGGATTTCAGGCCTGGACCCACTCTACATCTTTCTCTTGTACTCTTTGTGATGCACATAAGAGGAAAGAGGGTGGTAGAAAAGAAGGATGCCAGGTGGGCAATACAATTGTCCAGTTGCCTTGGAAAGTCGATGAGCATTGATATTTTTGTTTGTTTGTATGATTTGCGAGATTAAAGGCAGCAAATAAGTGTGACTATCTGTAATGTAGATGATCAGTCATTAGCATGCCTTGCCTGGTCACCAAGGCTTGGCAAAGCAACATAGAAACACCACCTTCTGACACACACACACACACATAAACACACACCTTATCAGCAGTTTTGCTTTCCTTGGTTTAAATTGCCTGGCATTATTCATTGTGAGAAATATTAAGTGAAATCTTCAAACATAATGTGACTGAGGTTTCAGTCAGCAGTGTAATGCTTGCCTAGCACCTGGAAAGCCCTGGATTTAATAACCAGTTACACACATACACAAACACGCAACAAAAGCAATTGTTTCTGACTGTACACTACTGTATTCAGCACACAATGCATTCTTGTGCTATCCCAGTGTATCTTGCCCAGGAAACATATCCACACTGTCTACATTACCTTCCCATTACCTGGGAGCTGTCATTACCATGTGGACTAGTTCCAATGCCTCCCTCATTCAGTTGTTCATGTTATCTCGTCACATAAGGATTGTGTCCTAGCCATTAACAGCACCGGAGGGTGAAATTTTATAGAAATTCAATTTCAGACAGAAACTATAGTTATATAGCTTTATTAGAGTGCATGGATTCTGTTTTGCTATTAGTCATTGCCATTCATCTCTTGCTTTACCTAATTTATAAATTTTTATCATAGGTGTGCAGATAGGAAAGACCCAATTTATGTAGGAATTTGAATTTCCTACATATTTAGACAAATTAAAATATCCACTGTATTTTCTTCCTTCCAAGTTAGATTTTTTTTCAAGGACATCAGAACTCAAGGTATAACTCATCACAAAACAACACTAACACTCTTCAACTAGTCTACTTGGTCTTTCTCAGCAAATGATAAAAGAGTTCCCCTACCAGTCCTTTCCTCCTCACACTCCCAGTAAAGACAGAGAAGTGATGTCCTGTTTCTGTTTTGGTCTGACAGATCACCACATTTATTTATTTGACTGCTTTGTCTTCACACCAATGAATTGTGTAGTAAGGCAAGAATTATTTTTTTAAATAGAAGATGGCCTACAGGAAACAAACAGGCTTTGTGTAGACCTGGAGAAGCTGTTCAAATTAGAAAAATTATCATTGTACAGATGTGATGTACAAGTTACCTTGGTGAATCACATTCCTATTCTACTACAAAACCAACTCAAAGAAATGGGCTGTGCTAGGACAGGAAGGGAGCCTCTCAAAATAAAAATGGAGAAGCAAAAATTACTTCCTTATAGATAGTATGTCTCCATATGTATTTCTAACTGATTCTGTCTGTAGAGATTAAAGGACATTTTAGCTCAGTAACTGAGCAACAACTTTGCTATAACTAGTCACAGAGACCCTCCTCATTGTGCACTTTTAAATCAGAAACTGAGCTGAAATGAGAGAATTTGGAAATGGTGATGTTCTCATAAAAATTCAGTTTCAAGACTGAATTCAATTGTTGTGAAATAATGTTTTTGTACACTGTAAAGAAGTGTCACTCTGATTGGTTTAATAAAAAGTTGAATGGACAATAATGAGGTAGAATTTACAGGCAAAGGGGACACTGGGAAGAAAGGTGGACACCAGGAGACACAGAGGAAGCAGGAAAGCGGCATGGACACTGTATAGTCAAGGAAAATGGGCCTCAGGTAGGCACATAGATAAATAGGAATAGGTAAATTTGTTATAAGAGCTAGTTAAATCAAGCCTATGCTACCAGTTGAGCTTTCATAATTAATAATAGATCTCCATATTTCCATTTGGGAGCTGCATTGTGAGACAGAGAAAATATTGCTACTAATGACGACCAACATGGGGCATGTATTTGCACATAAAACCTGAGAAAGCTTAATGAAAGGTTTCAAACACACAAAATGAAGCCAAACAAGGCTTCCTAGTCCTGCAGTCTCTCATCTCATTAACAGAGATGTCTCTCAGCTGCTGCCTGAAGGCTTGAGCTGCCAGTCCACCATGAACTAAGTTGCATAACAGTTTATGTTTTGCTTTTGTGGATAGAAAAGGTTACAAATACAAAGGAAAGCAGATCCAGTTAGGCAAATAAAACCTCTAAACAGATTACAGTGTGTTTAAAAATGTGCATAACTTTAAAAAAGAAAAGAAAATGGATGTAGACAGTAATAGACAAAAATAGTTTATAAATTATGAGATGAAATCTTTAAAGAAAAAAATGATATATAAATAGGATAAGCTACATAAAGTTGGAAAATACACAGAGTCTGGATCCTGTATGGTATCATAGTGACTTTAAATTTTGAAATTTTTTAATTTCTTATGAGCAAGCAATAGTTGCTGAGAGACACTGGATTATAAAATTCAGTAAATTAAACCAACATATACAATATATATTTAAATGTGACATATCTCTTAATGTCTTAACTTGAAATGGAAGTAAAAATATGTTAAGTTGGGAAAGAGGTTATGCTTTTATTTTCACAGAAAGCAAAAGGTTGTATATTCATTCAAGGTTGATAGAGATTAGAGTTGATTGGGTAAGACATCCTAAAATCCTGGCTACAGACATAAAGAAATAAACCTTAAAAAACCTACAAAACAGGTGATGTATATTTTACCTGCTGAAACATAAAACAAAAAGTCATCTTCAATTGATTTGTGCACACTGCACATTTAATACTTGTGTTAATTCAGATATTAATGCTACCTTTGAAAGTCTGTATGTTTTCAGAACAAGTGCACCAGACACCAATGTGGTCCAGATAATCTAACCTCTCAGAGTGCCCCTAATACAGTTTCCTCAGAATTCTCTATCCAGTATGGCTTCAAGGCTATTGACTAAGATGGTTCACCCTCACAGACTATTCTAACCAGGACCTAACCATTATCCTAATTTTTTCAGGGTTCCACAAAGATGCCAGAGCCCCCAACAACAAGAAGCAGTGTATAGGACATGACTGCCAATTTCCCAAGAGGTAGAATAGGTGGTTTTGGATATTTGTAATCATGGGGGGGGGTTGTTGCAAGTTGTTATTGGTAATGGTTAGAAAAAAAGCTGAGCAAAGGAGATTAGATTCAGGGATCTCATTCTGGAAAGAAAATGGGGGTAGAGAAATGATAGGATACAAGGGTAGATTATTGAATCTACATTTACTAAAAAAGCAACTACTAGTCTTAAATATTTTACATTGGTATAAAGTTTTGTATATTAATACAAATTTAAGGTTATTTTTGTTAGAACATACTGTGCATATGTTTCTACTTTTTTAACGTATTATACCTATGCAGCTCATTTTAAAATGTAACGTTCTAGTGCTTAAAAGCTATTTCTACAAATTGTTTAAGATAATTAAGAAATGTCAGTTAGTAGTTATCTATAACAATCAAACTTATAGTCATATTAGATATGTTTTCAAGGTCAAACAGATATATTTTAGATAGACAGATGGTAGTAATACACTTCAGAACTACAGAATTTGGCATTTAAGATATCTTAATAACATAAGGTTTTTCATGACAATGAGACACATTTGCTCCTGGCAGCATCAATCTATTTCAGAGAAGATGATGAGCAAAAAAGAACCTCTGTATAAACTTTGATTTTTGTGACAAAAGCTAGAGACTGGGCAAAAAAAAAACTGCCCTTGCCTCAACTGATGACAGGATACTGTCCAAACTGAAGAAACAGGACATAAATAAAAGATGACTGCTGAACTTTGCCAAGACAAGATAGGACAGTCCTTCAAAATTTCTGCTTTACAAAAAAAGTCTGTCAGATATTCTAGGTCTGCAGCCAAAGATGGATGTTTCAACATTACAGAGGAAACTTGGGTGACTATCCAGGCAGCCAGCTGTTTCTGTTCTTTCTACAGTTTTGGAAATTGTTTGCTCTGCACGTTCCATTTACTCAAGTAATATCTTAACCTTCCTGGGTCTCTGATGGAGGTTGAAGACTAAATAGTCATAGTAATAGTTTTCCTGAGTCTTGATAGAAAGTAAATTGGGTAGAAAATTCTGGCCTCACCAAGAGAATAGTTAATAGAGTATTTCCTCTGAACTTGCCAAATACAAATGAACTAGACATTGTGAATGTAATTCTTACCTGATAATTATTCTTATTGTATATAGTTTTACTGTGTTAGAGTTATAAAATTTCCTTTTTATTTAAACAAAAGGGGAAAATTTTGTAGGATAATCTTTTCTACAGTGTGAAGAAGTATCACTTTGATTGGTTTAACAAAAAGTTAAATAGCCAATAGCTAGGCAGGATTTCCAGACATGCTGGATGCTGGGAAGAGGAAGGGCAGAGGCTCAAGAAGAAAAAGAGGAAGCAGTAAAGTAGGATGGACAGTATGTAGGTGAGGTAAACAAGCCTCAGGTCAGCACACAAATTAATAGAAATGGATTAAGTCAAGTTATAAGAGCTAGCTAAAAACAAGCCTAAGATATTAGCCAAGCTTTCACAATGACTAACTAATAACTGTGGAATAATTTTCTGGGCTATGGGATGGCTAGGCCATTAAGCTGTCCACCCGATAGGCATGGAGTTTAAATCCACATGGGCACCAATGATGCTTAAAATGAAATGGATGCTTAAAAGAAATCCCACACTAGCTCAGAATTGAGAAATAGATGGTTATTTATTCAGGGGTAAACTCACAAATCAGAATTTTCTGCTTGAATGTAGAACAGAGATCAAATCCAGCAATCCAAAAGAGCAGCAGGGGAAAAAGAAGAAAAGGGTAGATGCAGGCTCTGCATCAGCATATATGGTCTAAGAGGCCACACCCCAGTAGGTGGGTAACTACAAACTGTAAGATTTCCTACAGCAAATAATAAGTCTCCATGTTGTCATTTGGGAGCTGGTTGGTGAGACAGAGAAAGACTCACTACATTCATCTAGTGATCCTGCTCAAGAACTTTGGATACTCTTTGTTGTTACTATACCACTCTACCCCTTGCTATGCATACCCAACCCTTTAGCTTCCAATGGCCATTGTTTCTAGCTTTTCAGAGTGGGACCTCAGATAACCAGAGGCACTGCTTGTCCACATATAGAATGTGCAAGGACCTGGGAATAGAGTTCCCTTCCTTACCTCTCCCATTAACTTGCAAGATCCCTTAAGAGCAAATGGCCAAGAAGTTCTGGGTTCAGACTGACCCAAAAAGATCATTTCAAATCACGCTTCTGTTTTCATGAACAAATTCCCTCTTGTCCTTACCAGCTTCCACTAGAAATAATTCCTTTAAAAAAAATGGTTGGCCATACTCTTCTCTGAGTATGCTTCTGGGAAACTCATTCTGAAAAGCTAAATCTAAGTAGGAAACACTCATAAAAAGATGCCATTTGCATTTCCCTTGATGTGAGAGTGGCTCCCTCCTCCTACAGATTGGCAAGCGAACGTGGGTAACTACATCCACATAAAACCCTGACAAAGCTTAAAAATTAATTCTAGTACAAAAGAACAGAGTTAAGCATGGTTTGCTAGTGGCATTTTCTTGGATGGGCTCTGTTTGCTAGAAGCAAGGAGAGGCATGGCTCCTTTAAGAGAGGTTTTCCTGACTCAGCAGTAGCAGAAAAGCTGTGCCATTTTGAAATGCCAGCTTTCTGAGCCATGCTGCTAACATTTGAATAGGGTTTGTGAGCAGCGTGCTGCAGCTTGCTTGATGGAAATGTGGACCTGCTGTGTGCCTGGAAGTGGGGTGGTGTGTGTGGCTCTCAGAAGCAGTAAAAAGCTCCGCCATGTTGGAATGGGCATGGCAAGCAAAAATCACTGTATATACCCTAGTAATGGCACAGCTAAAGTTTAAAGAAGAACTTAGCATTTTACGAAACTCTCCAGGACAGTAAAGAATTACAGATATGCAATAAAGACAAATATAGACAGAAAAGAACTCTAAACAAGTCACAGTGTTGGCTTGGGAGAGAGAAAAAAAGAGTTTAGAGAGTTGGAAAAGAAGTAAATGGTTTAAAAAATAAAACAAAGTGTTAAAGAGACAGAGTAATAGAGTAAAAAAAAGCCATGTAAAGATGGAATATACACAGAGTCTGGATTATGTATATTGTTGTGTTTTCTTTGAATTTTTTGGCTATGAAGGAGCTAGATACAGAGAGACATTTCATTATATGGGCTTCTAAGCTAAACCAACATGTATATTACAAAAGTATCTTGACTTCAGAATTGGGTCAAAGGATATGTTGCTTTGGAAAAGAGGTTCTTCTTTTGTTTCCACAGAGGATGAGAACCTGTGGGGATTCATTTCAGGCTAATAAGGTTTGATAGACCAAGACCTCCCGAGAGGGAACCATGAACCCCATCAAAAAATTACTTTGCCCAATAAACAGCAGGGAGAAATTTGGACAGAATTGTACTCACACTCCCAAATACTGTTTGTTAATGTTTCTTTACATTTAAAGGGAGATATGCTATAGAGATAGATACTTTGCATTGGTATGGATCTTGGTTTATTGATACAAGTTTTAGGTCAATTTTGTTATATGTATATTTTTGCTCTTGGTTAAGGTATTGTGTTTGTACAGCCCATTTTAAAATATAATGTATAATTAAGAAATAAAGGTTAATAGATAATCATCTATAATAGTCAAGATTGTAGTCACATTAGTTAGGTTTTCTAGATATATAGAGATATATTTCAGTTAGTTAGGTATTCTTCAAATCTTTCAGAGACCTTCAGATTATGGCAGTTAAATGTTTTAAGAATTTAGGACTTTTCATGACAATCAAACACATATGCTCCTGACAGCTACAATCTACTTCAAGAGGAAGCTGGGCATTAAAGAGGCTCCTTATGGAGTTTGTTATTCATTTGGGCAAGAAACTGCTATTGCCTGGACTTTTTCATGGTATGCTATAAAAACTGGACATGCAGGACCCACAGAGAAATGACTGCTGAACTTGCCTAAAGGTGAGATGATCCTTTGGGGTTCCTGCTTCATGAAAGACTCTGCTACACATTCTGCAGGATACAAACTGACAAACCACCAATATAGGCAGAACTGTCTTTGAAATTTCCTACTTCATGAAAAAGCCTGCTTGATATTATGGGCCTTTAGGCTGAAGATGGATGCCCCAATGGTACAGAAGAACTTTGGATGACTATTAGGCAGCAAGATGTCTCTGTCAATTCTAGAGTTTTGGAAGTTGTTTATACTTCACTTCCTGTTTACTTAGGTAATATTGTATCCTTCTGGAGTCTTTGATGGAGTTGAAGAATAGGTATAGTTTTCCTGGATAAAAGATAAAGTAGATATAAATATTGTAACTGTAATTCTTGCTTGATACCTGTCTTGTTATATGCAATTTTACTATGTTAAACTTAAAACCTTCCTTTTTTATTAAAACAGAAAAGGGGAGATGATGTGGGATTTTCCTCTTTATGGTGTGAATACCATTGGTTAATAAAGAAACTGTCTTGGGCCTGTGCAGGGAACAAAGGTAGGCAGTGAAAACTAAACTGAATGTTGGGAAAAGAAAGGCAGAGTAGAGAAAATCCATGTAGCCCCACTAGGAATGGAATCTGGAACTTTAGCCAGTAATCCACAGCCACGTGGCAATACACAGATTAATAGAAATGGGTTAAACTAATATGTAAGCGTTAGCCAATAAGGAGATAGAACTAATGGGCCAAGTAGTGATTTAAATAATATGGTTTCTGTGTGATTATGTCAGTTCTAGGCGGCCTGGATGAACAAGCAGCCCCCTCCAACATCCCTTCTCTCTATTATTACTAATATGTACATACATAAGGATCTAAAATAGAATTTTCTTGGAATTATCTTATATTAACAAACTAGAATTCCACATAGTTTACCAAGTACTTTCCTTTACTAATTATTCTTTTTAAAGAAATAAGCCCAGATATAATCTATCTTATTGTAAGTGACTATCAAAAGTAAAATTAGAAAATACAAATTAGAGCCGAGTGGAGGTGGCACATGCCTTTAATCCCAGCACTTGGGAGGCAGAGACAGGAGGAGCTCTGTGAGTTTGAGGCCAGCCTGGTGTACAAGAGCGAGTTTCAGGACAGGCTCCAAAGCTACAGAGAAACCCTGTCTCAAAAAAGCAAAAAAGAAAGAAAGAAAGAAAGAAAGAAAGAAAGAAAGAAAGAAAGAAAGAAAGAAAGAAAGAAAGAAAGAAAATACAAATTATTGTAGGTTTCAAAACCATATTTACTTTATAATAGGTTTTGGAGATTCTTTCATTGAAAATAATTAAGTTGAATTCCTTACAGGTGACTTTTTAAATATTACATCAATTATTTCTTTAAGCCTCTAAAAGAGATTTGGCTGCTTTCAAACTGGCAAAGCAGTTGTTCAGTTGATGGAGTTTAATTTTCAAAGAGAACATATTATTAAAATACTAGGAATTTTTTTATTATTTTAAAAATCAGGAAAATTTTTAAATGAGTAATATATTGTTTTTTGATTCACTTCCAATTTTAGAATTTCCTGAATACAGCCAGGCAGTGATGGTGCACACCTTTAAATCCAGCAATCAGGAGGCAGAGGCTGGCAGATCTCCTTGTGTTTGAGGCTAGCCTGGTCTGCAAGACCTAGTTCCAGGACAGGCTCCAGCGCTACAGAGAAACCCTGTCTTGAAAAACCAAAATCAATCAATAAGTAAAGGAATTCCTGAATCCATGCTAAATCTTTCCCTCAGAGAAGCAATAGTCTTCCTTTGAGTTTAACATGAAAAAGTCAGAAAGGCCATACATTTGATAACATAGAGAAATAAGTATTATTTTATTTTCTATTGTGTAATATATGACACATTTATCAGAAAATAAAAAATAAAACATGTTTCATGTAGAAATAATGATCATTTTTAGATAGAAAAAATGTTTGTTCTTTCTAGATAAATTTTGTTTCTTTTGTTTGGAAACAAGGAAATGATCATATCAAATATGATTATGTATTTATACTTTAAATAACAGCTTAACCTACATGCAAATCAGATTACATTGGGTAACAGAAGCTACATGTATCTCCCAAGGGAAATTCAGCATTCATGACTATTCATTTATTCACTCCATAAATATTTGTGAGCATCTCATATGTATCACACACACCCTGACCCTGCCCCAGCAACTCAGTCTGGACAATCCTCTCAGCTTTTTATCTTCATGAACTTCTTTGATGTTTGACACTGTTGACTAACCCATCACTCTTACAATTGACCTTTCTCTAGAGTCTAGTACAGTGGTTCTCAGTCTTCCTAATGCTACAACACCGTAATACAGTTCCTCACATGGTGGAGACGCCAACCATAAAATTACTTCATAACTGTAACTGCTACTGCTAAGAATTGTAATTTAAGCTGTTTCTTTCCCTGTCTGGCTGGAGTTGGCGAGCTCCCATCAGCTCAGGTCAGCTGTTTCAGTGGGTGTCCCCATCGTGGTCTTGACCTCTTTGTGCGTATTCTCACTCCTCCCACTCTTCAACTGGACTTTGGGAGCTCAGTGGTCCATCGCAGGTCTCTGCCCCTATCTCCGTCAGTTGTTGCATGAAGGTTCTATGATGACAATTAAGGTAATCATCAACTAGTTCAGGCACTCTCTCCACTATGGCTTAGAGTCTTAGCTGGGATCATCTTTGTGGATTCCTGGGAATTTCTCTACTGCCAGGTTTCTCTGAATGTGGGTGACAGATGTATGACTGGGGCAGACTGCGGAGCCACTGACAGTGGCACCAGGACTTGTCCCTGCTGCTTGTACTTGCTTTTTGGAACTCATTCTATTTGGAGGGATACCTTTCTCAGACTGGATATAGTGGGAAGGGCATTAGTCCTTCCTCACAGCAATGTGCCTCTCTGAGGAGTGGATGGGGGTGAGTGAGGAGGAAGGTGGAAGAAATTGGAGGAGGGGAGAAAGTATGAATTGAGATTTGTATTTAAAATGAAAAAAAGTTGCTTGCTTTCTTTAAAAAAAAATAAAAGTGAAAAAAAAAAGAATTGTAATTTAAGTAAGTGATACATGACCCCTAATGAGTGTCGACCCACAGGTTGAGAAACAATTGTTTAGGTCTTTCCAGTACTCATCCTATCTGATTTTCTATCTTGATGTTTTGTCTTACTTTTCTTATTCTGCCATTACTCGTGCCTAAATGTTGATATTAGTCAGTTCTTATCTGGCCGTGGCTTGGCTCCATTTCTCCTCTACAAGCTTCTGGCACCAGATAAACATTGCTAATCTAGATAGTCTTCTGTGCATGATGTATTTATTTTCAATTATCCACTTCACTACTATGCTAGAAACACAACCTCAAATTCAAGGTATCCTGTTTCTAAATGTACGTTCCACAGGACACAATATCCACTGATAATAAGTCCTAGTTGCCTTAGCTGCTTCATACCTGTTGTCTTGACCACTCTAATAACCCTTCTCTAGTGGATTGGTGTCTGTCCTTTTTCCTCCACCATCCTATCAAATCACAATCCAGAGGTTGCCACTAAAGCTATCAGCGAAGGTCAGACATGAATAACATTACTCTTCTCTATAAAAATCTCTGCAGCTTTTCATCAGCTAAAGTAAAAAATCCAAATTCACAGTACGGTGTGCAATGTTCTTCTAATTTATTCCTATTAATCCCCCCACCTATCCCTATCACATATTCTCCTGTGCTAAGTTATCATTGTCCCTTAAAATCAGAAGGCACTTAAAGCCTTTATGGTTTCATCCATAGAGTGTGCCCTACCCACAAAGAATCCTTCTACTACCCTGCACCTACTCACCCATATGCTGAGAGCCTCTGAAGAGTTGTCGCTTTTGCTCATACTGGACCCTCACAGAATCACCACATGTCTGCATTCTCATGGACACTGCGTGTTGAATTGCTCCATATTGGACTCTCACAGACTCACTGCATGTCTGCATTCTCATCGACACTGCATATTGAACTGTTCTGTATTGGATCCTCACAGACTCACCGCACATTTGCATTCTCATTGACACTGCTTTTTGAATTGAAAATCCTTTACTGAGTGTAGTTTACTCTCCTTTTCGGTCTCATCCCTAGCTTTTTCCACAGTTCAACCAATTTTCTAGTCATACAAGCTGTACATCATGATGGATAACATACTCTTTCATATTTCATCATCCTCTTTAAATCCCCTTCAGTCTGGAACAATCTTCTATCATCTACATGCATTTTCCCCTTTGCTATGTGATAGTTTTCCCCTTTCCTCCCTGAAACATCCAACAGAAACTGTCTGTCATTTAGTCTCCACATCTAGTTATTTATTATATTAAATTGAATCATACTGTAGGCCTTGGTCTCACCTAATCATGAGACACAAATTTTGTCTCATTTGCTGCATGCACAGCAGTCAGCACTTACCCAGTAAGTGACTAAAATCTTTAATTCAATTGGAAAATAAACCAGATTAGTTGAGTCCTAGACTTTTCATGTCAAGTGGTGTATAGCTACAGCTGATGTTAGAGTAGCATGGAGAACTTCAAAAACCAAATACTGGTGCCATCCCCTGTCTCAGGTGATCTTAACGGGTCTAGGGAGAATCTTGCACTGGTGCCATTTACAGTGTTCTTTGGATGATGAAGTTGGACAGTAGTGAGCAGCACTAGAGAAGCAGGTGAAGGAAGGACAAGCTGTCAGGCTCCATGAATGACAGTGAAGGCTTAGCTTGCTGAGATGTGGGGCACATATTCTTTACCATGATTCTCTGGTTGACAAAGAATATTGAAGACTTGGGTAAGTGGCAATTTTTCATAACAGAAATGCAGAGTGTCCTGAGAACTGATAAACTCCTTAAAGTCAAAACACATATTACCCAAACATTTCTTACTGCTGCCCTTCTAACTAAATTGAGGCTCACTTTCCATTCATGGAGCTCGGGATTTAGTCTCTAAAACATCATAAACATCAACATGGGCTCTCAGACTTTCTCCTCATCTCAGCCCTCTACTGCCAGAGCAGGCACAAAGAAGCCCCACTTTCACCCCAGTCTCTCCTGTGCTTCTTCGTCATTTTACAGGGGTAGCTCTGGCATCCTAAGCTACCAGCCGGACAGTAAGTTTTCATGGCTTCTCACACTGGCTCTGAACCTCACTGAAACTTCTGGATCAGGTTTCCATGAGAGTAGTCATCCTACCTGTTCTACGCATCTCAGACAGATCTCAGGGGACCTCTGGTTCTCCAACAGCCCCCCAGCCTACACGCCATGTTAGCACTGTCCACACTGGATGTTGTCCTAGGATCTCAGCTTCAAATACATCCTTCTACAACTCTATGATGCTACACCTGAGTCACCGAAGACCAGACTTCTGCTCTGCTGGCTGCCTCTGTTAAATGCTGGCTCTGTGAGAAGAGTGTTAGCGGAACCCTGCATGACTGCAGGAGGGAAGGAGCAGCTTTGCTCCCACTAAATGTCAGCAACTGACAGCATCGTATTGCATTGTACAGCAATGCTGCTTCCTTACCCCGATCATTCCAATGACTCACAGAATTATCCAACCAGTGCAGCTTTTAGATGTACCACCATACCAACTCAGAGATGCGCACTGCAGCCAGAGTGCACTCTTGGTAAATCTAGGCAACAGGTACATAGGTACAACAGGGGTCCTTTTCTAATCACCAGATGCCAGCACCAGCCAAGAAGAAATCCCACACCAACTCAGAGATCTGCAGTTTTGACCTACTGAAGTCTCCTTCAAGCTTTTAGGTCCTAACAACCCTGTCTGCTCTGTGTTACCTAAGCTCCTCCCAGATCTGAAGAGAACGGACTGGCTTATTAGAACCTTAAAGCTTCCAACAGTTTTCAGCTTGGCAATAGCTTGAGAAATCTTCATGCCTTTTCAAGCTGCACTAAATAATTTGACTTCCTTATATTGGGTTCTCAGGGCTAAGGTAACTGACATGGCTTCTCCTTTCTAGGGCACCCTATACTCTGGGCCTGACTCCAGTACTAACACCTGAAGGATGTTTAACTGCTTCTACTCCTGATCCTTGTCACCATCCTCCTTGGAATAAACATCTTATCAACAGAATGGCTTGAGTTGTATTATTTGATTAACCACTGGTGTGGTGTAGCCAAAAATTGTGAATTATTTAAGTTGTAATTGATCTATTTGACTAGTAAGGGTGATATTAGTAACTAATTAGTTTGGGGGCAGCAAGCATAAGCACACAGACTTTTTGTATCTCTAAGGAGCATGCCCACAAATCTTTGAATTAACCAGTGATACTGTGAACAAAAGCGCTTGGCTCCCTTGCTATGGCTATCAGCTTCATTGAGGATCAAATGCAAAACGAGCAAAGGTATGGCTAGCATCAATAACTCTGGCAACAAATGTTGGAGAGAATGTGAAAATAAAGGAATTAATTCCAAATTAATACAGCCACCATGGAAATGTTTGGATAATTCTCATAAATTAAAAATACAATTACCACATATCCCTACCTCGTGGATTGCTAAGTCCCCTTCTAGCTAAACAACTCACTCTTACAGCACAGTTTCACAGGGCATATGATGTAGCACTCACCCTTAATAAGCTTTAATAGGTTGTTAAAATTTCAGGCAGATAAACTACAAGGTAATAACATGTGCAAAATTATCAGAACTGATGTTTAGGGCTTAGTGAAAGAAATTATGTACATGAATTTACATGCATTGTTTAAACTAATCATTGCAAGAAATCTATGAAGTAACTTCTCCTCTCTCTCTCTCTCTCTCTCTCTCTCTCTCTCTCTCTCTCTTTCTCTCCCTATCTCTCTCACACTTTCTCTATGTCTACCTCTGTCTTATTGCAGATGATAAAATTCTTAAAAAATCGAAAAGTAAAATAATCTGTTGTTATCTTACAACTTGGAGATGACAGAATCACAGTTCATTCCTGGAATCCCCCATCTATTTGCCAATTATTATGTTAGTTCCATGCATACCTTTGCTTTGGAGTGTGCCCTTACCTTAAACACTACATGGATTTGTTTTCATTGAGAGTTAGATGCATAATTGATTTTTTTGGAAACCCTTAAGAAATTATTATCTTTTGCTCCCACTCACTCAATACTGTTTTAAAATACATGAGTATGTTCTTCTATGTATGTATTATGGTTCTTAATTTGTAAACTTACAAAAGTTAATCTTCAGATCACGGGTTCTGAATAAAATGTATTACTCCATGGTACTTCAAGTGGACACAATGATAGAATTATTAATCTGCAAGAAAAAAGTTGCTAGTTAGAAACTGAGAATAGAGTCAAATGTAAGAAAGTGGAGTTACATTTTCATTTAATATTATAAAATTATTTTCTGGGGCTAGAAAGATGAATCAGTGATTAAGAGTGCTTGCTGATCTTCCAGAGGACCCAAATTCAGGACTCAACATACAAGTCAGGTGTCTGACAACTCTCTGTAACTCAGCTCTGGGGAATCCAGTGACTTCTGGCTTCCATGGGCATCTGTACATACAGGTTTCATATAACCACAGAGATAAATAAAATGAAAATTTTAAAAAGTCCTTAAAAAGTTCATTTCTAAGTAATAGTTTATAACCTTTTTAAGCTATAGAATTCATCTGGACTTTAGGAAAACCAGGTTTCTTTCCCGTCCTTTTTAAAGGAAATAGGAGAGAATGCAAGTTACTCTGTCCCCAACACTTTCTTGAGGGAAGATGCCACACCACACTTCCTGTCTGTCCATGTATAAACACCACCATCTGCATGGCATGTTCCTCCCTAGGGAGAAAAAGAGGAAAATAAGTTATGAATCTATCAGATAAATGTAGAAGATAGTCATCCCACAGTGGAGAGCAGAACCCTATGTTTGGATAACTTGGCTTCCATGCTTGGCCAGCAGAGCCACACATGAAAAGCAGAAAAGAAACTCTTCTGAATGGTGTCTTTGTAACCCAACATTATAGAGCCAAATTAAGGAATGGAAGAGGAGGATGCCTTATAGAAGTCACCTTGCCCGTCATTCCTTGACAGTGAAAAGCCATGGACTAAGTGAGCCACAGGTGAACTGTGCTTGCGGAGGCTGACCTACATGGTATTTTTAAAATTCACAGTTAGCTGGATTCTATTAGTTTTTGTTTAGATGAGTCTTTAAATAGATTTTATTTTCAGGGAGAATCTTGTTACTCAAACACACTTTTATCAAAATGCTACCAATAAGGAATGAATCTTGACTGTTTAAATGAATTTTGAAGGCACTTTACAATTTTAGGCTCATTCATTCACTCATTCAAACAAAAAATACTTATGACATGCCACTTTCAAGGTACTGTTCTAGGTGCTGGAGGACACAACAAAACAGATGGGATGTTAAACTCAGAAAATTTACAGTTCAATTTTGCAATAATTGGAGATTCATATGCAAATAAATAAATGTCAAAGATATTCCTTTACATGAAGTGCCATTTCTTCATGGGGAGTGTTTTTAAGTTAGTAGGATTAAGCACACTGTCCAGATAACTGGATTACACAGCCTTAAAAAGAAAACAGGAATAAAACAACTCATTGATATATCATTCTCCTACAGTTTCAGAAAAATGTGACTCATAGCATTTTTATTTTATCTTGCTGTGCTGGCTCATACAGACTTGAACTACTTAAAGCTGTTGTCCAGAACACACACACAAAAAGACAAATAGATGTGAGGAAAAAAGGCGTAGATAACGATAACCAGGTAGTATTTTCTGCTACTATAGATCCCTGCCTATATGAGCCCAAAGTTGCACCTGGCCTTTGAATACCTCATACAGTGTGTGAAGAGCTCCTGCTAGTCAAGCAGTGGCCAAATGTCCACTACATACATATCAGAAGTCTGTATAGCATTGCTGATTCAAGGAATAAAGCACTGCATGTACATTTCTACTGATGACTGGAGGAAATTTTTTATCAGTGACTAAAAACGAGATAATATTCCAGACACAAGAAATGTCAAAATGTCAAACCTTCTTCATGTAGATTCTATCAGTCATCTTGTTAAAATAATTGAAAATCAAAAATCATTTGATATAACTTCAAAACACTTTTCTCTAAAATGGATGGCCCAGGTCTTTTTAAAACATGATGATAAATTAAAATTGGACGGGAAAGCTACTTCAGCCAGTAAAGTAGTTGCCTTACAAGTGTAAAGACCTGAACTCAATACCCAAATCCCACATTATTTTAAAAAGCCAGGCAAGGAAGTAGAACATGCCTGAAATCAATTTCCAAGGATCACTTGTCTATGATGAGCTCCAGGACAATGAGAAACCCTGACCCTGCCACAACAAACTGCCACAACACCAAAGCAAGATAGATAGTATCCATGGAATGATACCCTAGATGATTCCCCAGATTGTCCACTGGCTTCTGTAAGCATACATGAGAATGTGCACCTATATACAAGTGCACCTATACACACACACACACATACACACACACACACACACACACACACACACTGTTGGAAGCTGTTCATTCATTTCCCGACCACCCAGACTCCTGAAATAATCACATAGAAATCTGTATTAATTGCAATACTGTTTGGCCAATAGCTTAAGCATCTTCCCAGCTAGCTCTTATATCTTAAATTAACCCATTTTTATTAATCCGTACATCACCACATGGTTGTGGCTTACCCACAAGGTTCCAGCACATCTGTCTCTGGCAGCAGCTACAGGGCTTCTCACTGACTCCACCTACTTCCTCCCAGTATTCAGTTTAGTTGCCCCATCTGGCTCTATTCTGCCCTATCACAGGTCAGAGCAGCTTCTTTATTCATTAACCAATAAAAGCAACACATATACAGAAGGACTTCCCACATCACACATGAACATACGTGCATACACATGCTTGCACGCACGCACTTAGAGACTCACAAAATTTGTGATATGAAAGCAGATATGAAGGTTGAGAAAAGCTGATTCACTTTATCTCCACTAAATAATAACTTAAGATAAATCCAAGAAGCATGAATTCATTTGTCTTGGATTCAGTTTGAGATAAAGAATCTTCTAGGTCAGAGTTTTTTTAATTTTCGGCCCAGCTCCCTAGAGATACCTTTTTTACTAGATCACACACATACTTTGCATGGCAATAATGGAAATAAATTCATTATAAGAGAAATGGTGAACCTGTCCAAATACACTTCCACAGCATCCTCAGGGAAAATATGAGTCTAAGCTGCTGTGTTAGAGCTCTACTTGGTAGTATGCTGCAAACAACAAATTGGAGTTAATACATATCATTAAAAATAAAAAAAAGGGTTCTCTGGAAAAAAAGTTATTTTCCTCCCCATTTTTTTATTCTTTTGCCATGGATATCACTTTCCTACTCACTAATGAACATGCAGTATTTAGAACTTTGACAGCAAAGAATATCACCACATCTGTTGCTCATTCCTCTCAACTTCATTGTTTTGTTTGTGTGTGTGCACATGCATGTGCAGTTGTGTATGTACATGTGGGTGCATGGAGGACATGTCCTCCTTTGTCACTCTTACCATGCAGCTTTGAGACAGAGTCTCTCATTAATCCCTGTGCTCATTTATTCAACTCTCTGGAGTTCTGGGGATCTGTACATATTAGCCAAGCCCCGCACTGGAGTTACAAATGTATACCACCATGCTTTGATTGTTTTGTACATGGATGCTAGGGAACAAAGCTCAGGTCCTTGTGTCTGAGTAGCAGATGCTTTGTGAAAGTTTCCATCACCCCAGCCTTCTTCATTTTTTCCATAATATTTGAGATCTTCCCATTTATATATCAATTCATTTTCTCAGAGAACCAGAAATGTGCTGCTGACCAAATCCTAAAGAAACTAATTAAGTGATAATCATAAAATTCCTTGCCCCAACCTCACTCTACACTTAGCAAAATAAATAGCCTTTTAAGGTAAAAATTATTGCATATGACTTATGATAAATAATGATTTATGTGTTAATGCTATAGGACTCTCACCAAGCACATGGTTGGGAGGAAACTTTTCCTTCCTCAGAGACACATGGTTTGTTCCCCTTAACCAGTCAGATAAGAACCTACCACTCCATCCAACTCCATAATTACTAGACTAATTTTCTTTACCTTACCTGGAGATAAAATAACAAAATACCATATAAACAACAAAAAGTAAAAAAACCTAACACAGCAAGCATTTTGGTAAACTCAGCACTTATATTTCTCACCATAGTTTGGCACAGATCAGAAAGGCAGAGTGGATCTAAGCCCAAGATCCTTTATAAACTTGTCAGGCAAGACCAGTCTCAAAGAGAAGGGGATACCCAGGGAGGTGACAAGTTTGTCTGACTCTGAATTTTCTGTGATGCCAGCCTTCCAGAGATTACAAGAAGAATAAGAAAATATATTGTGTCCATGGGCTGTGCTAGAGAGAGACAAATCACAATTTTTTACTATTCTCATATTTAAACTGGTCTTTCTAGACTGACGATCTTTAAGAAAAGAAAAGAAAGAAAAAAATTCCCTCAGCCCTTTGTTAGAGCTGGTGGGTGCTCTTCCTCACTCCATCCTCTCTTGCCTCTTGGGAGTGACTGATTGTCTGTGTTGAACTGAAAGGAGCATGGGCCTTTTCTGCCTCTGAAAGAGATATTCTCTGGAAATTTACTAATAAAACACTCAAGTTAGTGTGGTGTTCTCATGCTACCAGTATTTACATCTTCAATGCTCAAAAAGATATTGCACACTAGCAGCAGCAGTTAATCCTCCCCAACAAACCACAGAGTCAACAATGAAGAACCGCACAGAGGTCTCAGGAATTCTGGAAACTGAGAGTTTCCAACACTTTTCTTAAGCAAATATAGAAAGACCTGTAAGCTTTTCATGGTGCTTTACCCCTGTCATTTTCTTTTCTGTTCTTCTCTTAGCCATCACCTGTGACATCCCCACATCCCTATATCCAAGCCTTCTTCCTGCATCTTCGATGCCAGGACACATTGACTCCTAAGAAGAGGCCATGCACTGATGAGCTGCAAAGCAGAAGGCTGCTGGCTGGTGGAATTCCCCAGCCAGTTAACCATGTCAGTGCTGCCTGCTCAGCAATTCATCCATAGGCAGCCAATAGAAACTGCACTTATTGCTCTGAGTTAAGCGAGACTCTGTTGAGTTCTACCCTTGACTTAGAGAGAAATCAGTTTCATAAAAGTATCACATAGAGGTAGCCATGTTCCTTATTAAAATAAAAACAATACACTTTGCAGTAAAAATATTTGCAGTGGGTTAGACATTCTGAATCAGTCCATGACATGGACTATCTTAAATACCTGCAGATTTAATTCTACTAATGCAGATCTTAAAATACTAATAAAGGATCAGAATTCACTAAGGAGAAAAGTACCTGCCACAATTTGTGAAAAGAAACATTGAAAAGCAATATGAATTATTTATCAATACATAAGACTTCAAATTTTTATTTTTTTTGGTATTTACTAAATGTCAGCCTGTATTAAATATTTTACATGGGTATTTCTAAATATTCACAACAAATTCAGAGGTATTAATTTTTATTTTTTAATCTTTATTTAACTTTCTAAAAATCTTTTATAGTTTTCTTTCTTCACTTGTTTTTCCTTTCCTTAATCTGACAATTTCTCTACTGCTCCAAAATGAGAATGGTGTAGTTTATTTATTTCATGTAGACTTATTACAAACAAATTTTCCAGGCAGAAAAATATTTGCCCCTTCTTTTTGGGAGAACGTTTCAGTTTCCAGCTCGTACTGTCACGGGAAAGGCACCTTGTACATGCTGTAATTCCTCAGTGCTCCTAAAGAAGAAGTTTGTGGAAATGGGAGGCCTGTCATTTAGATATACCTAAATTCTGCTTTCATGTGCTTGATTTCCATACTTGATAGGGAATAAACATCAACCTGAAAAAGCATGTAAGTTACCAACATCATTTTAACATCAGTTGCTGAAATGGAACCTAGGGGGACGCTGCTGTCATTCATATCTAGAGATGGGGATGTGGGTGAGGAATAAGAGCATCTATTTCAAATTTTTAGATTATCTCTTTTTACTTCAGTTGCTAAACAAGTTGGATATCCTTTGTCTTATGGTGGAAAGTCCTTCTGTATATGTCTTGCTTTTATTGGTTAATTTTAAAGATGTTTCAGCCAGGGACTTAGCAGAATAAGGCAAAGCAGGAATTACAAGAAGATAGAGGAGGGGAAAAAAGGTGGAGTCAGGGAGAAGCCATGTAGCCACTGCAGGAGATAGATGCCCCTGACAGAACCTGCTGAAACTGTGCCCAGTAAGCCACAGACACATGGCAACACACAGATTAGTAGAAAAGGGTTGATTTAAGATATAAGACCTAGCTAGAAAGATGCTTAAGCTATTGGCCAAAGAGTATTGCAAATAATATAGTTATATGTAATCTTACTATGTTAAAGTTAAAATCTTCCTTTTTATTTGAACAGAAAGGGGAAATGGTGTGGGAAGTCCTTCTGTATATGTGTTGCTTTTATTGGGTAATGAATAAAGCTGTTTTGGCTAGTGGCTTAGCAGAATATGGCAAGGTGAGAATTCCAACTGATAGAGAAGGAAAGAAGGCAGAGTCAAGGAGAAGTCATGTAGCTGGCAGGAGACAGATGCCCTGGCTGGAGCCCACTGGAACTTTGCCTGGTAAGCCACAGGCACATGGCAATACACAGATTAATAGAAAAGGGTTAATTTAAGATATAAGAGCTAGCTAGAAAGACTCTTAAACTATTGGCCAAAGAGTAGTGAAAATAATATAGTTTCTATGTGAATATTTTGGGTCTGGGCAGCCATGAACAAACAAGCAGCCTCTGTCTACAGTCTTAGTTAGTTAGGGCTTCTATTGATGCTGTGATGAAACACTAATACTGAAACACTGGTTGGAGAGAAAAGGGTTTAATTAGCTTACACTTCCAGATCATAGTCTATTATTGGAGGAAGTCAGGACAGGAACTCAAACAGGGCAGGATCCTGGAAGCAGTAGCTGATGCAGAGGTCGTGGAGGGGTGCTGCCTCCTGGCTTGCTGCCCATGGCTTGCTCAACCTGCTTTCCTATAGTGCCCAGAACCACCAGTTCAGGGATGGTACCTCCCACAATGGGCTAGGCCCTCCCACATTGATCACTAATTAAGAAAATGTCTTACAGCTGGATCTTAAGGAGGCATCTTCTCAGTTGATGTTCCCTCCTTTCAGATAAGTCTAGTTTGTATCAAGTTGACTTAAGACCAGCCAGCACAACTTCCATGCAATACCCTCACCTAGATTATTATTTGCCTGGGATACAAATACATCAGAGTCAAGATGGAAGCAAAGAAAAAGATAGCCAGTAATATCTATTCCCACACAAAGTCATTTAGTGTAATGCCCGCTTACTAATGTCTAGCTCTAAGCACAGAACTCCTTTATCCTAACCTGTTTGTCAGTCATTCTTCTGGAATCCTACTGATTTTTGAATGAATCTTTATAATATAAAAGATAGATTTTCATTTTCCACGTTAAATCATATCAACTTAAATTATGAAAGTAAAACCATACTTTTGCCTTTTGTTCGCATAACACAATAGTTCTTATTCAGGAACAGTTTTTTTATTCTGGCAGAAATTGGCCCAAATCTGCAAACATTTGTGACTGTCACAACCTGAGGAAGTGACAGGGAGACCATTACTGACAGCTAACGGGTAGAGGTCAAGACTATTCAGTCAAACACCCTGCAATGCACAGAAAATCCTTCCTTAAAGCCTCCATCCTAGGGTTCACAAGTCACTATTATTCTACAAATAGACCTGGAGAAAGATGGGATTCACACTTACAGCCTGCTGTGATAACCTGTATCTGTATGTTGAGAACACAGAGGCGTGAAAGTTGGAACTCCTTCAAAGAATGAGTGCGCAACCAGATGTGGGCAGTACCATCAGCAAATGGCTTTTAGTTGACAACTTCTTCAAGATTTGTTCAAAAAACTCTAATCAGGTTCAGATACTGCTCAGCCAAGATCCCAATCTCCCGGTCTTGAACCATGACAAATGTCCTTGCAGCAGGAACATAAGGGCTTGGCCTTCAGCCGCTGTGGAAGAACACTGGTGCCACACATACCATCCAGAGCTTGAACAGTGAACCTAAGCCCCCCTTCTCTTCTCCTGACTCATGCAATGGATGCCAAGCCTAAAACACACCCTTCTCACCCACCTTTACTCAGCATGCTCTCTCATGAAATGGGACTCTTATGGATAGAAGGCCAATGATGTAAAAAAGTAAAGTGACAATACTCCCAAAATGGCTGAGCCATAAAACTTTGACTTTCATAAGTAATCTTCATCTGTGAGAAATAAAAAGTAATAAATGCATTTCTTTTCAGGAGAGTGGGCTACAGAAACCAAAAGTGATTCAAACTGAATAAAGAGTGTGCGCTAGGGGTGTGTTTCGTGGGTTCTTACGGCGACGCACTTTTCCAGCACTGTGTTTTCTGTATCTTTGATTTAGCAGATAGACATTTATTTCTGACAGATAATTCCAGCTTTTAAAATGCAAAACATTTGGGGGAAATTGTATCTTACATGAATCTTCCTTAAAGTAAAGCACAAGCATTTGCTGGTTACAAAATATTTAACGTCAGTGAGATACTTGGTAAATAAGCAGGCAGCAATGAAAAGCAAGGCTCCTGTGTGTTTATGGAGACTGACAAACAAGCCAAGCAGAGAAGGGGCAACCCTCAATGCACTGTTCCTTATGGTTATCGTAAAGGAAGCATGAGCAACTGTCCATCTGGAATCCAAATGCCTTCATTTTCTTACAGTTAACACTGTCAGTTGAGACTGTAAACCTAGCATTAAGGCTTTAAGATCCAAGCAGATGAATTTTCACATATCTGACCTGATAGCTCTGTAGACCCCTGCACTTCCCCAGTCCAGGATCATGAATGTGAGACCTTAGTGAGCAATAAGAACTGCTGTAGAAAGCTGAACTATCCCTCCCTGGCTCCTGTTTTGAAGTTTTCTCCCAGTGGGTGGTGCTATTTTGGGAGACTGTGGAACCCTTAGGAGTCAAAGCCTAGCTGGCAGAAATAGGTCACTGGGATCCAGCCTTTGAAGGTCATGGCAGAGCCCCTGGTTCCAGCGTGCCCTCTTCTGTCCTAAATTCCTGCATCCATGCGTCTACCACCACATATCCAGCCACTATGCCTTTCTTTCCCTTGTGATGGACGGAAATGGGTGAGCCAAACAAGTCTTTCCTAGCTTCATTTTTTTTTCTGTCAGGCTCACACGAACACAAAAGTAACTAAGACAATTGCTGTCATGGCACCTGGATCTCAACAAACAGAAGAAAGATGAAGATAAACTTTCCACTGGGGCCAGAGGAACTAGTCAGCCATCCTAGGAAGACCACTACAGCTGATAAAGAGTGAAGCCTCATGAGGTATTGAGACCTGAAAGCTTTTGGAGAGAGAATCAGTCGGAAAGTCCATGGATATGTCTCATATGTCCATGGAGTCGACTCTGTACTACGTAGCCTCATCTGTGAAAGCATGCAAATGCACATTTGAACAAGTGCGTGCGCAGTAATATTCACATATACCTACAAAGATCCATACACATACATATATGCCCATGCACAGCAAACACATAAACATATACAGATTTGTTTGACTTATGATGGGTTTATAGCATTCTGATGAACTTATCGTGTATTGAAAGCATTATAAGTTAAAAATGCCTTTATTACACTTAACTTGCTGACCGCCACAGAACACTTTTCAATATTGGTTCTTTCCCTTCAGAATGTCTTGGCCAACTGGGAGACACAGACTGTGACCACTGCCCCCCCCTCACAAGACAGTTTCGTACCATATTTTATTAGACAGGAAAAGATCCGCAATTCAAAATCTGGAGTGCAGTTTCTATTGAATGTGTTAGCATTTCACTCTGGTGTAAAGTAAAACAAAAATGATAAAGCAAATCACTGTAAATTAGGAATCCCTGCACAGTGACCTATCCAGAGCTCAGCTCCTAAGATAACTTCTTAAAAATCAAGCTTTCAAGACATGGACTTATCACCAGTTAGATCTCCAATCACATTCTCAGCAAAGAGTAATTGGCTAAGAGTTAAAGATTGTCTCTGAGTTTGAGGCCAGCCTGGTCTACAGAGCAAGTTCCTGGATAGCCAGGCTATGCAGAGGTATCCTGTCTCCAAACAAACAAAAGGATTGCCTTTGGAGCCTCTTATGTGCCACCTGGGATTTGTTACATTCTCCAAGGTCCCTAAGCATTCTGCGTTCCCTGGACAAATGACAGAGGCAGTGGAGTCTGTCCTGCCCCCATGTATTTTTACTTTTCTATATTCTCTTCTTCGTGGTAAAAGTAGAAAAGGATTTCAGAGAAGCCATACTAGCATTTGCATTAATTCACACTTTCTTTGGAAACTTAATCCGACCAGTGAAGAAATACAAAATTTGAGGGTCTTCTATTTTATGTAAATTTGCATGGTTTTAATTGACTATATTTTTGATTACTTGGGAGCAACTATAATTTTATTGTCCATTTTCACACACACACACAAAATGACAACTTAAGTTTTATCGTAGCATCTACTCAGTATTTCATTCTCCAACTTTAAGCTCAAAATGACTTTTACTGTTGCTCAATGAAAAACAGTGTTTCACATATACAAAATGCATGCACAGAGACTGAACGACTTATAAATGCTAAATGAAGTCATAAAACAAGTAAAGAAAACAGATTAATAAGCCAAAACCTGAACCCTTTTGAAAATGCATGAATGTAGCTTCTGATTTCTCTGCATTCTGAGCTTTTCACCCTTCCCCATCTCACTATCCTTCGGGAAGCTCAGTGATTATATTTCACCTCAATAAGTGAGTAAAGGAGAGAAACCAAGAAACCCATATCTACTTCTTGCTTTTAGTAGCCTTTCAATGGTTTGTTGAAGAAAAAAGTAAAAATGATTAGTAGCTAAGATTTTTGGAGAAAATGTTCATTTTCTCCATTTTTTTTCACTCAGATCTTCCTCTCTTGTCTAACCTATCCATGCTGACAAGTGAAAGTATGCTTCATTTATTATAGCAACTCAACAATGTTGTCACTATGAGTCAAGAACCAAGGGAAAACAGGAGTTCAGATTGCTGCAGCACGGGCAATTACAGAAGAAACTGAATGACTTCATGGAAGGCAAAGTTTCTAGTACCTGAAAATAGCCACGCATCTTCCCCTCTGAACTTTTGAAGGAATGAAGAAAATATCTACCTCTTCCACCACTGAGGCCTTGCTTAGACCCACAGGGCTCTCTTCATTGTTTCTAAAGAGATTTTTTTCCCATTCAAATGTACAAATTGTGGCTAATTTTAAAAACAAAGGAATTTGAGGTATGTTTTAATTATATAACTTAAAAGTCCCTACTCCTCCAAAGTTTGGGACACACTAAAATCAATGTACAGTTACAGGAATGAGGTTCCCTTCCACACAAGTGCACATATGCATGTGCACCCACACACTGGTTATGAAAGAAACCAGTTTAATTTGTTGTGATTTGTAAGTCACACACATCCTTCACAAGTACTCACTTTTAGAGAGGCTGATCCACTGACCCTGGATATGTTAGTTCACTTAACAATACCTATCAGAATTTGGGTAGCTTACAGGAATGACATGATCACCAAGATCATGGCCACTGTTGGCACAGCTACTAAGAAAGTCATTTGTGGGTTAATTTGAAGTTTAGTAGCTTCTTGAGACATTAAGAACCTAACCCAAAGAAAAATGAAATAGAAAAACTGTTTAGGCTAACTTGAGCCCTGAGTTTTTCATTGTTCTCGTAACTCTTGGCAAATGGGCGTTTTGGCTCCATACTCACTACATATAGAAATGATGCTTCAAATAAAAAAAAATCAAAAAAATTGGAGCTGTACACATTGAAAGAAACTAATGGCTTCTGCCTAGATCTTATGTGCTATTTGACCATGTGACAAATCAGAACTGTGACTAGCCAGCCTCTGCATTTCCTGAGGGAAATTACAGCAACTGAACTCAACCTCCCAAACTAAACAAGCATTTACTGGATATTGTTAGGTACTGTTCACACCTTCTGCATGTGAACATAGGAAGGGTTCCCAGCATGCTTCATTAGCAAACATGTAAAAACTCATAGAGCCATATTGAAAACACTCGATCTGATGAGACCTGGAGGGTTCCCTAAAGAAAGTGACTCCAAACCCTTCCAAAACAGGACCTGGAAGAGGATCAGAAAGTGTAATGGTTTGAGTGAATATAGTTTCCATAGGTTCATATATTCAACAGTTGGTAGACTGTTGGGCTGTATAGGAATTTTTTAGGAGGTGTGGCCTTGTTGGGGGGAGGTGTGTCACTGGAGGTGAGCTTTGAAGTTTCAAAAACCCATGACAGGCCGAGATTCTCTCTCTCTCTCTCTCTCTCTCTCTCTCTCTCTCTCTCTCTTTCTGCCTGAAAATTTCAGATTGGATGTAAGTTCTCATACTGCTCCGTACACGTCTGCCTTTCTGCCATCACGCTCATATCATGCAGCATTATCATAGACTAACCCTCTGAAACTGTAAGCAAGGCCCTAGTTAAAAGGTAAATGCTCTAAGTTATTTTGTCACAGTTATGGTGTTTTGTCAGGGCAGTGGGAGAGCAAAGTCGCCAGTAGGTTGCAGGTAGCATATGGATATGGGTGTATTTCAGAGAAAGAAAACAGCTATGTAAAGGCTTCCATGTGCAAGCACACACCTGCCTACGGAATTGTATGTGATTAAGGCCTTGAGAGAGTTGCAAGGTGCCACCAGGAGGCCAAGCAGAAGCCAGGTCTAGAATGACCTTCATTGCCAGGCTCCACGGGTTTCAGCTCTTACAAAGGGTTCTAGAGAATCATTAGCTGCTTTTAAATGAGAATGGTACAACCCTTTCCAGGCTTTAAAGAACAATTCTGGAACACATTGTAGAAGAGTGAAGTAAGTCCCAATCTTCAAATACCGATTTCAAAGGTAATAGTGTTTTCACTAAGGTCTACAGTGCAGTGACACAAATCTCCACATTTTTAGAATACTAAGGGTACTACTTCTCCATACACAAAAGTAGAGGGGGCAAGGGGATTATGAAAAATCCCCAGGTTACTTTTGCATTGAGAAGGAGGGGAGGGAGAGACAGAGGGATGGAGAGAGGGATGAAAGGAAGGAGGGAGGGAAAAGGAAAGGAGAAAATAAGAAAAGAAAGAATATTTCCCTGAAAGATTTGGAATTAGATTTAGGCTCTGGAATTAGCAAAAGCTTGTTCAGGCCTCAGGGAATAACATGAATAAGCCCGTCTAGATGAGAAATTGCGAGGAACTTACATGACTGGGTCAAAATATGTGCCCAAAGGAGGAATTTGGTGCACTGTGAACCTCTAGGGCCATGTGAGATGGAATCCGAGAGCTCTCGTCCAGAGCACTAACTACTTTTATGCTGATACAGCCCCTTGCTTGGTCCTCAGTGAAGTTTTAGAAACAGTGAAGCAAATGACATTATTTGTATCACTACTGAACAAGCTTTTTCATGCCAGAAATCATCTTTCCTCTTTGGAATTTCAGGATCATGTATATACACATTTGGTAAGTTCTCAATAAACATGTATTCTAAATTGAAAATGGTTAGATGGACAGATGAATGGAAGGCTAAATGGACAAAAGGTGAATATATAACTGCATATTGGCATTGTCAAGGTAAAAGTGCTGGGGATGAATTTACCTTAACACATACATACCTAAGAAATATCAGAAAGTCAATGGGACTCTCACGATGCCCTGCAAAAAAAAAAAAAAGTAGAAGGAGGAGAAGGACGAGAAAGAGGAGGATGAAGAGGAGGAAAAGGAGGAGGAGTAAAGAAAGCTAGTTCTTCAGAGTCCTCCAAAACTCTGCATTGTGAATTCTCCATCAAGATTTTCTTCAAGATAATTCTTACAATCTGGAATTTTTACAAACCTGTATTCTGACTTGACCTGAACAAAAAGGAGCTTTCCTTCCTTGGAATCCAACACTACACTTTAGAGACATAAATGAAAGTACAGTACATTGTATAGGGCAACCCTGCATTTTCCCCCAGAAATCAACACCTCTTTCACACCTAAAATAAAGCATTTCAAGCCAAGTCCTTAATTAGAAAGAATAAGTCATTTCCATGATAAATTGCACACTGCAGAGAAAGCCTATGTAGGAGGTAATAATTTATGGTAGCAATTTGAGGTGATTTTGTCACAAACTTTGCATGGTTTCATACTGTAGATTTTGGCAAGCATATTACTCCGTCAAAAAGGAGGGAGCTGGAGGAAGTAAAATAAATATTTAAGCCCAGAGAGATCCTTCCAACAAATGTTCATTCTCAGATCATCTGTTCTTCATTTCTTGATATACATTATAAACCACAGTCTCGCTCCAGCTCCCACAGCCCTTTAAACTCCAACAAATATGTTAGTGCATATATATGCAATGTGTTGTTATAACTCATATCCGCAGAGAGCAGTACTGATGGACTTGTGTGTGTATTTATGAATGTGGCTAAAATTCAGAGGGGGACTAACATCTTTCCCCATGGGCAGATGCATGGGAAGATGCTCCTATATTTATACCTTTAGAAACAGTTTCAGAGCCAGTCTGTCTCTTTGCTCAATGAGTTTGTTCTAAAAGAGTTACAAACTCTAAAAGAGTTTGCTGTAAAGAGTGACTCACTGCCAAACAGGGCTTTGCACTTCTAAACCCAGAGTGGCTCAACAATAAGGCAAGTCTTTACATTGTATTCGGATGTCAAGCTCCTCTTTCTTGGGGTCATCTGTTTCAGTCTCCCTCACAGATGTTAACAGTTGTCTGTCTTCTGGTATGATAGGAGTTTGGTATAAGGGAGAGCTAGCAAATACTGGTCCACCATCAGATTTAACAGTTTATAGAAGTGCAAAAACTAACTAAATAAATAAACCCCAAAAATGTCAATGTACAATACTGGAATCATTCTAAAGGTTGTGTTGCAAAAACTGGACATTTAAAAACTGAATTCTTGGAAAATTGTTGAAAAATTGAGAAATTGTTTCCACCAGACAAGACCTTGGGCATATCTGTGTTGAACTTTCTGGTTGCTGATTGGTATATGAAGACCCAGGCCATAGTAGGCAGGGTCATCCCTGAGCAGATGGGCCTGAACTGTTTAAGAAAGATGGATGGGCAAACCATGAGGAGCAAACCTGTAGCGATCTTTCCTCCTCGGCCTCTGCTTTGGTTCCTGACTCCAGGTGCCTGCTTGAGTTCTTGGCTTGGATTCCCTCAGTCATGGACTGTAGATAAAGCTGAAATAAATACTTCCCTCTCCAAGGTTGGTTTCAGTCTGTGTTTTATCCCAGCAACAGAAAGCAAACTGGAACAAGACCATACGTCTTTTACTTCCTTGCTCAAATTGCTCTCTAAGCAATTTGTTCACTTTGATGCTACCATAAATGGAAATAATTTGTTGCTAATATATAGAAATGTTACTGTTTTTTAATGCTGATTTTTATATGTTGTACTCACACTGAGTTTTCCTATGAAGTCTAATGAGCTTTTGTTTTGTTTTGTCTTGGTGCTTTTTTCCATTGTGGCATCTTTAGTATTTGTCTCATATTGTATAGTTAGCAAATACTACTTATCTTTTTCTTATTCGCATTTCTGTTTTTCTTTGCTAATTGCTATGCCTATGACTTTCAATATTGTACTTATATGATAAAGAAGTGACAGTTAACACACTGGTTATCTCTGATCTTTTGCAGCTTTCACCATTACATATGATCAAATCATTTATTTTCCACACATGACCCATATAATTTTGAAATAATTTTCATCTCATCTTAGGAAGTTTTTAATCATGAAAAGATACTGATTGTTCTCTGTATCTTTCTAAATCTGTAGAAGAGATCATATTTTATTCTTTGATGTTAGTATAGAATATTAATTTTTATGCTGAACCATTCATTCATCCACTT
Organism: Ondatra zibethicus; assembly: GCA_004026605.1. Lineage (NCBI taxonomy): Eukaryota > Metazoa > Chordata > Mammalia > Rodentia > Cricetidae > Ondatra > Ondatra zibethicus. The sequence goes on along the minus strand of PVIU01013265.1, from coordinate 18,250 downwards.
ATAGATTCCAGTTAATCAGAGTACATAATCCTTTAATATACTGCTCATTTCATTTTACTGATATCTTATTGATAATTTTATATCAATCTATTTATCTAGGCATTTGTTCTAGAGGTCTCTTCTGCTATAGTGTCCTTGTTAGATTTTGCTATCTCAGTAATGCTGGATTCATACAATGTTTTTGGAATTACCTCTTCCTGTTTAAATATATGGAAGAGTTTGAGAAATATTGTTGTTTAAATTTTATAATTTCTGGTTTAATTCACAAATAAGGCCATTGTGTCTTGAGCTTTTTGATGTTGTTGGGGGAGTTTTTATTACTGATTTATATCCTTTCTGGTTAAAGCCATTGGTTTCAACTTTTCTGTTTATTCCTTAATCTTTGATGGCTGTATGCTTAGGAATGTGAGATCTGCTGTTGTTAAGTGGATCTTCTCTGCTTATTTGTTAGTGTGGTCAATAGTGTTGCCTGCTGTATCCTTCTTGATTTTCTCTCTGGATCTGTTTTTTGGTTTTTTGTTTTGTTTTGTTTTGTTTTTTAAGAATAAAACAGTCTTTTTCATTCCAATCCCAGTTCCCTCTCCATTCCAATGTCCTCCCCACCCTACTCCCCATCCATTCCTCAGAGAGGGTGAGGTCTTCCATGGTAGAGTCAACAAAGTCTGTCATATCACTTGAGGCAGGACCAAGACTCTCGTCCCTGTATCTGGGCTGAGCAAGGTATCCCTCCAAAGAGAATGAGGTCCAAAAAGCCAGTTCATGCACTAGGAATGAATACTGGTTTCATGGCCAATGGTGCCCAAGCCCAAGCCACATAACTGTCACCCACATTAAAAAGGTCTAGTTTGGTCCTATGTGGGTTCCCCAGCTGTCAGTCCAGAGTCAATGAGCTCCCATTAGCTCAGGTCACCTGTTTCTGTGGGTTTCCCCATCATGGTCTTGACCCTTTTGCTCATATTATCGTTCCTCCCTGTCGACAACTGCACTCCAAGAACTTGGCCCAGTGCTTTGCTGTGGATCTCTGCATCTGCTTCTATCAGTTACTGGATGAAGGTTCTATGATGACAATTAAGGTAGTCCTCAATCTGCTTACAGGGAAAGGGCAGCTAAGATACTCTCTGCTATTTGTTAGATTTTTAGCTGGGGTCATCCTGGTAGATTTCTGGGAATTTCCCTAGTGCTGGATTTCTCGCTAACCCCATAATGGCTCCCTCTATCAAGATCTATCTTTCCTTGCTCTCCCTCTCTGTCCTTTCCCCAACTTGACCTTCCCAATCGCTAATGGCTAATGTTCTCCTCCCCCTCCCTTTTTCCCTTCCTCACTCCCCTTCCACCTACCCCCTCCCCCAACTCCCACTTTACTCAAGAGATCTTGTCTATTTTCCCTTCCCAGGGGGATCCATGTGTGTCTCTCTTAGGGTCCTCCTTTTTTCTTAACTTCTCTGGGCTTGTGAACTGTAGCCTGGTTACCTTTGCTTTATTTCTAATAACCACTTAACAGTGACTACATGTTATATTTGTCTTTCTAGGTCTGGATTACCTCACTCAGATTGGGGTTTTGTAGATCCATCCATCTGCATGCAAATGTCAAGATGTCCCTGTGTTTTACTGCCCTGTAGCACTTTTTTTTATCCATTCTTTTGTTGAGGGGCAGCTAGGTTGTCTTCAGGTTCTGCTTATTATGAATAATGCTTCTATGAACATAATTGAGCAAATGTCCTTGTCATATCAGTGTGTATCTTTTGAGTAAATGCCCAACAGTGGTATTTCTGGGTCTTGCAGTACATTGGTTCTCAATTTTCTGAGAAACCACCATGCTGATTTGCAAAGTGGCTTCACAAGTTTGCACTCTCACCAGCAATGGATGAGTGTTCCACTTACTCCACATCCTCTCCAGCATAGGCTATCATTGGTGTTTTTGATCTTAGTCATATTCTGACAGGTGTAAGATGGTATCTCAGAGTTGTTTTGATTTGCATTTCCCTGATGGCTAAGAATGTTGAGCATTTCCTTAAGTGCCTTTTGGCTATTTGAGTTTCTTCTGTTGAGAATCCGCTGTTTAGATCTGTACCCCATTTTTAAATTGGATTATTTTGTATTTTGATGTCTAGTTTCTTGGGTTCTTTGTATAATTTGGAGATCAGCCCTCTGTCAAATATGTGGTTGGTGAAGATCTTTTCCCATTCTGTAGGCAGCCATTTTGTCTTATTGACTGTGTGTTTTACAAAAGCTTCTCAGTTTCAGAAGGTCCCATTTATTAATTGTCTATCCCAGTGTCTGTGCTACTGGTGTTATATTTAGGAAGTAGTCTCCGATGCCAATGTATCAAGACTACTTCCTCCCACTTACTCTTCTCTGAGATTCAGTGTGACTGGATTTATATTGAGGTTTTTGATCCATTTTGACTTGAGTTTTGTGCATGGCAATAAATTTGGATCTATTTGCATTTTTCTACATGTCAGCATCCAGTCATGTCAGCATCATTTGTTGAAAATGCTTTCTTTTCCATTGTATAATTTTAGTTTCTTTGTCAAAAATCAGCTGTTCATAGGTGTGTGGATAAATTTCAGGGTCTTCAATTTGATTCCATTGATCTACCTGTTTGTTTTGTGTCAATACCAACCTGTTTTCACTACTATAGTTCTACAGTAGAGCTTGAAGTCAGGGATGGTGGTGCCTTCAGAAGTTCTTTTATTGTGCAAGATTGTGCTAGCTATCCTTGTTTTTTTTTCCATATGAGGCTGAGTTTTATTCTTTCAAGGTCTGTAAAGAACAGTGCTGGGATTTTGATGGGGACTGCATTGGATCTGTAGATTGCTTTTGGTAAAACTGCCATTTTTACTTTGTTGACCCTATTTATCCAAGAGCATGGGAGAACTTTCCATTTTCTGATGTCTTCATCAATTCCTTTCTTCAAAGATTTAAAGTTCTTGTCATGCAGGTCTTTCACTTGTTTGGTTGTTATTTTTGCCTGTTGTGAAGGATGATGTTTCTCTGATTTCTTTTCCAGCACATTTATCATTTGTATATAGGAGGGCTACTGATTGTTTTGAGTTAATCTTGTATCCAGCTACATTACTGAAGGTGATTATCGGATGTAAGAGTTCCCTGGAAGAAATTTTGGGGTCACTTACATATACTATCATATCATCAACAAATAGTGAAAGTTTGATTTCTTCCTTTCCAATTTGTTTTTTTTTTTCCTTTTTATTACTTAAAAAAATACCAATCCAAATTCCTACTCCATTCCTTCCTCCTCTCCTCCCAGTCCTTCCCTCTCCCTCCACAGACCCTCCCCCCCACCCCTCCAACCCTAGGGGAGTGCCATGCACCCCACCCTGTGGAAAGTCCAAGGCCCTCCCTACTACATCTAGGTTGAGCAAGGTTTACATCCAAAGAGACTAGGATCCAATGAAGTCGGTATATGCAGTAGAGACACATCCCAGTGTCACTATCAGTGACCCCTCAGTCTGCCCCAGCTGTCAACCCCCTTCAGAGGGGCTTTGTTGTTCGCATGCTTGTTCACTTCCAGTCCAGTTGGAGTTGGTGAGTTCCCATTAGTTCAAGCTCATGGTCTTGAATTCCTTGCTCATACTCTTACTCCTTCCACTCTTCAACTGGATCTTGGGATTTCAGTCCAGTGCTCTGATGTGGATCATTGCCTCTGTTCCCATCTGTTGTTGGATGAAGGTTCTATGGTGATATTTAAGATAATCATCTGTCTGACTACAGGGTAAGGCCAGTTCAGACAGCCTCTCCTCTATTGCTTAGGGTCTCAGCTGGGTTCATCTCTGTGGGTTCTGGGGTATTTTTCTAGAGCCAGGTTCTTGCTAACTCAATAATGGCTCCCTCAATCAAGATATCTCTTTCTTTGCTTTCATATCTGTCCTTCCTCCATCTCGACCATCCCATTCCCTCAAGTTCTCCTCAACAACCCTTCTCCCCCCCCACCTCCCAACCCCCACTCCCAAATTTTTGTCTGATTCCAATTTCCAGGTGGGTCTATATATGTTTTTCTTTAGGTTCACCTTATTACTTAGTTTCTCTAGGATACTGAACTATAGGCTTGTTGCCCTTTGTTTATGACTAGTATCCACTTATGAGTGAGTACATACCATATTCATTTTTTTGGGTCTGGGTTACCTCACTGAGGATAATGTTTTCTAATTCCATCCATTTGCATGCCAATTTCAAGATGTCATTATTTTTTACTGCTTAGTAGTACTCTAATGTGTAGATGTGCCACACTTTCTTTATCCATTCTTCAGTTGAGGGACATCTAGGTTGTTTCCAGGTTCTAGCTATTACAAATAATGCTGCTGTGAACATATTGTAGTATGATTGAGAGTCTTTTGGGCATATTCCCAAGAGTGGAATTGCTGGATCCTTAGATAGGTTGATTCCCAGTTTTCTGAGAAACCACCACACTGAATTCCAAAGTGGTTGTACAAGTTTGCCTTCCCACCAGCAATGGATGAACGTTCCCCTTGCTCCACAACCTCTCCAGCATAAGCTATCATTAGTGTTTTTGATCTTAGCCATTCTGACAGGTATAAGATGGTATCTCAAAGTTGTTTCAATTTGCATTTCCCTGCTAGCTAAGGAAGAAGAACATGTCCTTAAGTATCTTTTGGCCACTTGAAATTCTTCTGTTGAGAATTCTCTGTTCAGTTCCGTACACCACTTTTTAAGTGGGTTATTTAGAATTTTAATGTCTAATTTCTTGAGTTCTTTATATATTTTGGAGATCAGTCCTTTCTCTGACATGAGGTTGATAAAGATTTTTTCACATTCAGTAGGCTGCCTTTTTGTCTTATTGACTGTGTCCTTTGCTTTACAGAAGCTTCTCAGTTTCAAGAGGTCCCATTTATTTATTGATGTTCTTATTGTCTGTGCTACTGGGGTTATATTTAGGAAGTGGTCTTCTGTGCCCATGCATTGGAGGTTGCTTCCCATTTTCTCCTCTATCAGGTTCAGTGTGGTCAGTTTGATATTGAGGTCTTTAATCCATTTGGACTTGAGTTTTGTGCATGGTGACAGATATGGATCTATTTTCATTCTTCTACAAGTTGACATCCAGTTATGCCAGCACCATTTGTTGAAGATGCTTTTTTTCCAATGTATCTTTTTTGCTTCTTTGTCAAAAATTAGGTGTTCATAGGTGTGTGAATTAATATCCAGGTTTTCAATTTGATTCCATTGGTCAACATCTCTGTTTTATGCCAATACCAAGCTGTTTTCATTACTGTGGCTCTGTAATAGAGCTTGATATCAGGGATGGTAATGCCTCCAGCAGTTCTTTTGTTGTACAGGATTGTTTTGGCTATCCTGGGTGTCTTGCTTTTCCATATGAAGTTGAGTATCATCCTTTCAAGGTCTGTGAAGAATTGTGTTGGGATTTTGATGGGGATTGCATTGAATCTATAGATTGCCTTCGGTAAGATTGCCATTTTTACTATGTTGATCCTTCCTATCCAGGAGCATGGGAGATCTTTCCATTTTCTGGTATCTTCCTCAATTTCTTTCTTCAAAGACATAAAGTTCTCATCAAATAGGTCTTTCATGTCCTTTGTTAGTGTTACCCCAAGATATTTTATGTGATTTGTGGCTATTGTGAAAGGTGATGTTTCCCTGATTTCCCTCTCAGCTTCTTTATCTTTTGTGTATAGGAGAACTCTGATTTTTTTGAGTTGATCTTGTATCCTGCCACTTCACTGAAGGTATTTATCAGCTGTAGGAGTTCTCTGGTAGAGTTTTTGGGGTCACTTATATACACTATCATATCATCTGCAAATAACGAAAGTTTAACTTCTTCCTTTCCAATTTGAATCCCCTTGATCTCCTTATGTTGTGTTATTGCTGTTGCTAGAACTTCAAGAACTATATTAAAGAGATATGGAGAGAGCGGACAGCCTTGTCTTGTTCCTGATTTTAGTGTAATTGCTTTGAGTTTCTCTGCATTTAATTTGATGTTAGCTATCAGCTTGTTGTATATTGCTTTTATTATCTTTAGATATGATCCTTGTTTCCCTAATCTCTCCAAGACCTTTATCATGAAGGGGTGTTGAATTTTGTCAAATGCTTTTTCTGCATCCAATGAAATGATCATATGGTTTTTTTCTTTCAGTTTATTTATATGGTGGATTACATTGATTGATTTTCGTATGTTGAACCAGCCCTGCATATCTGGGATGAAGCCTACTTGGTCATGATGGATGATTTTTTTGATGTGTTCTTGGATTTGGTTTGCCAGAATTTATTGAGAATTTTTGCATCCATGTTCATGAGTGAGACTGGTCTGTAATTCTCTTTCTTAGTTGAGTCTTTGTGCAGTTTTGGTATCAGGGGGACTGTAGCTTCATAAAAAGAGTTTGGTAGTGAGCCTTCTGTTTCTATTATGTGGAACACTTTGAGGAGTATAAGTATTAGCCCTTCTTGAAAGTTCTGGCTGAATTCAGCACTAAAACCATCCGTCCCTGGGCTTTTTTGGTTGGTAAGTTTTTGATCACAGCTTCTGTCTCCTCACGGCTTATAGCTCTATTTAAATTGCTCACCTGGTCTTGATTTAATTTTGGTAGGCGGTATCTATCTAAAAAATTGTCCATTTCTTTTACATTTTCCAGTTTTGTGAAGTACAGATTTTTGTAGTAGGACCTAATGATTCTCTGAATTTCCTCTGTGTCCGTTGTTATGTCCCCCTTTTCATTTCTGATTTTGTTAATTTTGATGTTCTCTCTTTGCCTTTTGATTAGTTTGGATAAGGGTTTGTCAATCTTGTTCATATTCTCAAAGACCAGCTCTCTGATTCATTGATTCTGTGTATGGATTTCTGTGTTTCTATTTTGTTGATTTCAGCCCTCAACTTGATTATTTCCTGTCTTCTTCTCCTTTTGGGTGAATCTGCTTCTTTTTTTTCTAGAGCTTTCAGGCATGCTGTTAGGTCACTGATGTGAGCTTTCTCCATTTTCCTTATGTGGGCACTTAGTGCTATGAACTTTCCTCTTAGCACTGCCTTCATAGTGTCTCATAGGTTTGGATATGTTGTACCTTCATTTTCATTGAATTCAAGGAAGGTTTTAATTTCTTTCTTTATTCCTTCCTTCAGCCAGGAGTGGTTCAGTAGCTGACTGTTCAGTTTCCATGAGTTTCTAGGCTTTCTGGGAGTAGTATTTTTGTTGAATTCTAACTTTACTCCATGGTGATCTGATAAGACAAAGTGGATTACTCCAATTTTTTGGTATCTGTGGGTGTTTGCTTTGTTACCGAGAATGTGATCAATTTTAGAGAAGGTTCCATGAGGTGCTGAGAAGAAGGTATGTTCTTTTTTGTTTGGTTGGAATGTTCTATAGATGTCTGTTAAGTCCATTTGATTCATTACATCTATTAGTTCTCTAATTTCTCTGTTAAGTTTCTGTCTGTTTGACGTGTCCATTGTCAACAGAGGAGTGTTGAAATCTACTATTAGTGTGTGGGGTTTGATTTGTGATTCAAGTTTCATTAATGTTTCTTTTACATATGTGGGTGCTCTTGAAATCGGGGCATAGATATTCAGGATTGAGACTTCATCTTGGTGAATTGTTCCTGTTATGAGTATATAATGTCCTTCTTTGTCTCTTCTGATTGATTTTAGTTTGAAATCTATTTTGTTAGATATTAGGATAGCCACACCTGCTTGTTTCTTAGGTCCATTTGATTGGAAAGCCTTTTCCCAACCCTTTACTCTGAGGTAGTGTCTGTCTTTGAGGTTGAAGTGTGTTTCTTGTAAACAGCAGAATGCTGGATCCTGTTTACGTATCCATTCTCTTAGCCTATGATTTTTTACAGGTGAATTGAGACCATTGATATTAAGCGATATTAATGGCCAGTGGTTGTTAGCTCCGGTTATTTTTCGGTAGTAGTGTTTGTGTGTTTCCCTTCTTTGGGTTATGCTGGTGGGGGGTTATGTTATTTTTATGGTACTAGGGAATTTTTAAAGAACCTCTCAATATAGCTACTGATTCACAATATGCAGATAGAGTTGTCTTGCATATTGAAACTATTGAATTTATAGCAGATGATATGGAATTGACTGCATTATTCATCAAGGTGCAAGACATAATCAGTAATAGGCTTTGTCCCATATACATAACACACAAATGATCCCATACGGGTCTCCCAGGTCCTCTAGTAATGCAGAAATTGATCAATTATTGATTGGAAGTGTGTTGCAGGCCTCTGAATTTCATAAAAAGCATCATGTCAATAGCAAAGGTTTAAGAAAGAGTTTTCTATTACATGGAAACAAGCTTAGGAGATTATAAAGAGATGCCCTACTTGCTCTTTCTATAACCAAACACCACTACCTGCAGGGACTAACCCAAAGGGCACTCAAAGGAATGAAATCTTGCAGATGGATGTGTTCCACTTTTCAGAATTTGGAAAATTAAAGTATGTACACCACACCATAGACACATATTCAGATTTTCAATGGGCAACTGCCTCGAGTTCAGAAAAAGCAGATTCAGCAATCACCCATTCATTAGAAGTTATAGCCATCGTGCACATTCCTGAACAAATAAAGACAGACAATGGTCCAGCACATGTATCTAAAAAATGAAACAGTTTTTTACCTAGTACAATATAAAGCACATTACAGGTATACCAAATAATCCTACAGGTCAGGGAGTTATAGAAAGGTCAAATTGTACCATAAATGATATGCTGAACAAAAAGAAAAGGATGGAAAATACCCCAAGAAATAGATTGAATAATGCTTTATTAACTTTGAAGTTTCTTAACACTAATGAGAAAGGAACAACAGCAGCAGAGATGCATTGGATAATGGAAAAAACTTCTAAATTGAATCAACCAGTATATTTCAAGGATGTGTTGACCTCATAATGGAAATGGAGAGATATGCTACATTGAGGAAGGGGTTTTGCTCTTGTTTCCACAGGAAAGGAAAATTATGGATACCATCAAAATTAATAAAGATTCAATTTGAAGAGGAGAAACCTCTTGAAAAAGAGAAATGACAGCTCATCCACAACAGTGACGACCATACAGGTGGTAAGAAAAGCATATAGTGTTGGGGCTCTTATCTTTACAGGAAAATACACATCATCAAAAATTCAAGAGACCCTGGAAGTTTGAATGTTGACAGAAGGAAAAATAACTATCCACTAATGATCATCGAGAAAACAAAATATAGATTATGAGGCCAGATACTGGATACACATACATTTACACACACACACACACACACACACACACACACACACACATATATATATATTCAGCTGGTTTTGGAGTTGGACAATGACTCTGTACTTCTCTAAATCCAAGCTTGTTGTTAAAAGGTACATTCAGAGTTTCTGTCTAATGTCGGGAGCCATCTGGTATGGAACAGAAGGAAGACTTTAGGAAAAATTTTATTTTCCCCATCTCTATTTTGTCTATATTGCATTCTTCATTGAATATATGTTTATATGAATGATGTTTACATTTTCCATGATGAAAAATAGATTTTTCCTATAGATCCTTTTCCTGCAGTGATAATCTAAGATATTATATGTTATTTGTGGCTATTGTGAAGGGTGATGGTTCTCTGATTTCTTTCTCAGCTTCTTTATCATTTGTACATAAAAAGGTTACTGATTTTTTTTGATTTGATCTTGTATCCTGCCACATTACTCAAGGTATTTATCAGCTGTATGAGTTCCCTGGCAGACTTTTTGGAGTCACTTATGTATACTATAATATCTTCTGCAAATAGCAAAAGTTTGACTTCTTCCTTTCCAATTTCTATACCCTTGGTCCCATTTTATTGTCCTATTGCTCTAGTTAGAACTTTAAGAACTATGTTGAATAAATAAAGAGATAGTAAACAGCCTTGTCTTGTTCCTGGTTTTAGTGGAATCACTTTGAGTTTCTCTCCATTTAATTTGATGGTGACTGTTGGCTTGCTGTATATTGCTTTTATTATGTTCAGATATGTTCCTTATATGCCTGATCTCTCCAAGACCTTTATCATGAAGAGGTGTTGGATTTTGTTGAAGGCTTTTTCAGCATCTAATGAGATGATGATAAAGTTTTTTTCTTTCAGTTTGTTTATATGGTAGATTACATTGACCGATTTTCATATTTGAAACATCCCTGCATCTCTAGGAGGAAGCCTATTTGATTATGATGGATGATTTTTCTGATATGCTCTTGGATTCAGTTTGCCAGTATTTTATTGAGTGTTTTTGTATGAATGTTCTTGGGAAGATTAGTCTGTAATTCTTTCTTAATTGTGTCTTTCTGTGGCTTAGGTATGAGGGTAATAATAGCCTCATGAAAAGAGTTTGGGAATGTCCCTTCTGTTTCAATTGTGTAAAACAATTTGAAGAGTTTTGGTATTAGCCCTTTTTTGAAATTCTGGTACACTTCTGGTCCTGGACTTATTTTTGTTGGAAGAATTTTAATGACTGCCTGTATCTGCTTGGGGGTTACAGGTTTATTTAACTTTTTATCTGTTCTTGATTTAATTTTGGTATATGGTACCTATCCAGAAAACTATCCATTTCCTTTAAATTTTCCAATTTTGTGAAGTACAGAAATTTGAAGTATGACCTGATGATTCTCTGTGTTTCCTCAGTGTCTGTTGTTATGTCTTCTTTTTTATTTCTTGGTGTGGAAGGTCCTTCTGTCCATGTGAAGCTTTCATTGGTTAATGAATAAAGAAACTTCCCTGGCCTATTAATAGGGCAGAACTTAAGTAGGTGGGGAAGAAGGAAGAAAGCAGAGTCAGAGAGATGCCATGAGTCCACCAGAGACAGACACTGAGAATTTTACCCGGTAAGCCACTGCCACGTGACGATATACAGATTAATAGAAATAGGTTAAATCAAGATGTGAGAGTTAGCCAGTAAGAGGCTAGAGCTAATGGGCCAAGCAGTAATTTAATTAATACAATTTCTGTGTGATTATATTGGGGCTAAGCTAGCCAGGTGGCTGGGATGAACAAGCATCTCCTCCCTGCTACAGTTGGTGCTCCAATGTGGTAGACTATATCCACATAAAACCTGAGAAAGTTTGAAAAGGAATTCTAGACACAAAAATACAGAGTTTAACACAGCTTCTTGCTGTTTTCTGGCAACGTGCCACAGCTACTTTAAGAGAGGATTTCCTGATTCAGCCATAGCAGGAAAAAAGCTGTGTGTTTCCAAACACAGCTTCCTGGGCCACTCCACCAGCGCAAACTCCGCTATGAAGCATTTCAATGGCATTTGTGGGCCTGGGTGTTTGTGTGCCCACTCAGGGTCAGGAGGAAAGTCGCTGAGACCATTTCCACAGCTAAGCACTCCCTGCCTGGGCAGGCAGCAAGATCAGATGTACTAGGCATGCACAAGCAGAGAGGATGGTAGATTCCCACCATCATACACAGAGATATTTCTAAACCATGCAGTGTGCTACATGGTGGATTTAGCTTTTACTCAAACAAAGGTTTATATGCTGCAAAGTGATATCCAGAGTTTAGGTGGTGAGGATGGCTCCCACCCAGCAGTTCTAGAGTTGAGGTGAACTACCTCCACCATATTTAAAGCCTGAGAGAGGAGAGAGGTGGATCCAGCACCCAGGCCCACTGAGCCCAAGCTGCTTAGGATTTTAAGAAATGCTTCGGATCAAAAAATAATTACAGATACACAATAAAGACAAATTCAGATGGAAAAGAACTCTAAATGGGTCACAGTGTTGGATAAATGTATGTAGTCTTGAAAGAGAGAAGAAAGAGTATAGAGAATAATAAAATAAAGTTAATGCTTTAAAAAAAGTTTTTAAAGAAACAGAGTACAGACAGTCATATATTAAAAGGAGTAAATAAAAATAAGCCACATAAAGATGGAAAATTCACAGAGAGTCTGGATTATGTATATTATTGTCTTACCTTTGAATTTTTTTGACTGTGAAGGAGCTTAGTACAGAGAGACATTTCATTGTATGGGCTGCTAAGCTAAATGAGCATGTATATTATAAAGGTATCTTGACTTCAGAATTTGGGTCTAAGAACATGTTGCTTGGGAAAAGAGGGTCTTCTTTTATCTCCATAGAGAATGGGAACCTGTGGATTGCTTCTAGACCAATATGGTTTCATGGAACAAGACTCCCTGAAAGATTGCTGTGAGCACCCCCACAAAGAAAATACTTCACCCAACTGCTGTCTGAGATGAACCTAGAACACAGGATACACTATGAAATACCTGATTAACAGCACCCCATAGTGTAGGAAGCAGTATGTACAATCTATGCCCATATTCCCAAATATTGACTATAACTGTTTGTTTACATTTAAAGGGGATATGATATAGATATGAATAATTTGAATTGGTATGGCTCTTGGTTTATTGATACAAATTTAAGGTCAATTTTGTTATACACACACACACACACACACACACACACACACACATATATATATATATATATTTCTGCTCTTGACTAAGGTATTGTGATTGTGTAGTTCATTTAAAAATGTAATATATAATTAAGAAGTATAGGTAAACAGAGAGTCATTTATAATAGTCAATCTTGTAGTCATGTAAGTTAGGTTTTCTAGATGTATAGAGTTATATTTCAGTTAGGTATTCTTCAAATCTTTCAGAGACCTTCAGAATATTGCATTTAAAATGTTTAAAAACTTAAGACTTTTCAGGACAATGAGACACATCTGCTCCTGGCAACATCAATCTACCTCAAGAGAAGATGGGCATCAAAGAGGCTCCTTATGGCGTTGGTTAGCCATTTGGGCAAGAAACTACTCTTGCCTGGACTGTTGCATGAACTGGACATGCAGAATCCACAGAGGAATGACTACTAAACTTGCCTAAAGGTGGGATGATCCTTCGGGTTTCCTGCTTCATGAAAGAGTCTGCTAGATATTCTTCAGGACACAGAAGAAAGTGACTGAAAACTGCCAGTATAGGTGGAACTGTCTTTGAAATTTCTTGCTACATGAAAGAGTCTGCCAGACATTCTACAGGAAACAGAAGTGACTGACAAACTGCCAATATAGGCTGAACTGTCTTTGAAGTTTCCTCTTTCATGGAAAAGTCTGCTGGATACTATGGGCCTATAGGCTGAAGATGGATGCCCCATTGATACAAAAAAAAAAACTTTGGGTGACTGTCCAGGCAGCAAGATGTCTCTGTCATAGAGTTTTGGAAGTTGTTTATAATGTACTTCCTGTTTACTGGAGTCTTTGAAGGAGTTGAAGAATTTAAAGTTATAATTATAGTTTTCCTTAGTTATGATAAAAGGTAAAGTAGATATAAATATTGTAACTGCAATTCTTGCTTGATAACTGTTCTGTTATATGTAATTTTACTATGTTAAATTGAAAGCCTTTCTTTTTTGTTTAAACAGAAAAGGGGAAATGATATGGGAGGTCCTTCTGTCCATGTGAAGCTTTCATTGGTTAATGAATAAGAAAACTTTCCTGGCCTGTTGATAGGGCAGAACTTAGTTAGGTGGGGAAGAAGGAACTGAATTCTGGGAGGAAAAAAGCAGAATCAGAGAGATGCCATGGATCTGCCAGAGTTAGACACCAGGAATTTTACCCTGTAAGCCACTGCCATGTGACGATATACAGATTAATAGAAATGGGTTAAATCAAGATGTGACAGTTAGCCAATAAGAGGCTAGAGCTAATGGGCCAAACAGTGATTTAATTAATATAATTTCTGTGTGGTTATATTGGAGCTAAGCTAGCCAGGTGGCCAGGACAAGCAAGCGTCTCCTTCCTGCTACAATTTCTGATTTTGTTAATTTGGATATTCTCTCTCTGCCTTTTGGATAAAGGTTTGTCTATTTTGTTGAATTTTTCAAAGAACCAACTCATTGTCTCATTGACTTCTTGTATTGGTTTCTTTGTTTCTTTTTTATTGATTTTAGCCCTCACTTTGATTATTTCCTGGTGTCTATTCCTCCTGGATGAGTTTGCATCTTTTTGTTCTAGAGTTTTCAGGTGTGCTATTAAGTAGCTAGTTTGAGATTTCTCTAGGTTCTTAGGCACTTAGTGCTATGAACTTTCCTCTGAGCACTGCTTTCAAAGTGTCCCATAAGTTTGGGTATGTTGTGCATGCATTTTCATTGAATTATAGGAAGTCTTTAATTTCTTTTTTTATTTCTTTCTTGAACCAGTGATGATTCAGTTGAACATTGCTCAGTTCCATGAGTTTGGGTTGGAGTTTTCCATCTAATACTTTCTGTAGGGCTGGATTTGTGTATAGATATTGTTTAAATCTGGTTTTGTCATCTTGCTTTCTCTGTCTTTGGTGATTGAAAACTTTGCTGGGTATATTAGTCTGGACTGGCATCAATGGTCTCTTAGTGTCTGCAGAACATCTGTTCAGGACCTTCTGGTTTTCAGTTTCCATTGAGAAGTCAGGTAAAATTCTTGTAGGTCTACCTTTATATGTTACTTGGCCCTTTTCTTTTACAGCTCTTAATATTCTTTCTTTATTCTATATGTTTAGTTATTATCATAATAATTATTATTATGTGGCAAGGGGACTTTTTTGGTCCAGTCTATTTGGTGTTCTATAAGCTTCATGTGCTTTCATAGACATATCCTTCTTTAGTTTATGAAAGTTTTCTTCTCTGATTTTGTTGAATATATTTTCTGTACCTTTGAGCTGGAGTTCTTCTCCTTCTTCTTCAATTCCTGTAATTCTTAAGTTCGGTCTTATTATGGTGTCCCATATTTCCTGGATATTTTGTGTTCAGAATTTGTTAGATTTAGCATTTTCTTTGACCAGTGAAACTATTTCTTCCATTGTATCTTCAATGCCTGAGATTCACCCTTCCATCTCTTGTAGTCATTTGGTTATGTTTGCATCTCTATGTAGTTCCTCATTATTTACCCAGGTCTTTCATTTTCAGAATTCCCTCAGTATGTTTTCTTTATTTCTTCTATTTTCATTTTCAAGTCTTGAACCATTTTATTCACCTCTTTGATTATTTTTTCTTGGCTTTCTTTGTTTCCTTAAGGGATTTGTTGATTTCTTCTAATGTTTTGTTCATTTTTTCCTCCATTTCTTTAAGGGAATTTCTCTTTTCCTCTTTAAGGGCCTCTATCATCTTCATAAAGTTATTTTTAAGGTCAGTTTTTCTGTTTCATTAGTGTCAGGATATTCAGGTCTTGCTGATGTAGAATCACCAGTTTCTGGTGTTGCCATATTGTTCTTTATGTTGTTGAATGTGTTCTTACACTGTTGTCTATCCATCTCTTTCTCCATTAGTTCAGGGGGGCGGGGCTGTGGCTTAACTGATTGCTCTTCTTTCAGGTGCAGATAAGACCGTGTCTCTGGTTGTTCCTGATGTGGTTCTGGTGGCTCCTCTCCAGGTGCCATCAGGACAAAGGCTCCAGTGGTCACAGATGCAATGGGAGATAGTTGTGGGTGTGTCGAGGTAGCTCTAGGGTCTCTGGGCTTTTAGTGGGTGGGGTTGGGGCATGAGATGTGCCTCCAGAGGCTAGGGTCTAGAGAGCAGGATCCTCCAGCCAGGAACCGAGACACTCACCTCTCCAAGGGCAGTCAGGACCAAGGCTCCTCAGGTGGAATGGTTGCACCTCAGGTGGAGTGGTTGCAGATGCAGTGGGGAATGGTTGTGGGTGTGGGGAGGTTGTTCTCAGGTCTCTGGGGCTTCAGTGGGTGAGGGTGGGGCACGGAATATGCCTCTGGTGACTAGGGTCTAGAGAGCAGGGCCCTCTAGCCAGGAATGCAGACATTCACCTTTGCAGGTGCAGTCTGGATCAAAGCTCCCTAGCCAGGTCGTGAAAAGTAAAGTGATACCCAACTATCTGAGAAACTGTCATCCTCTCTGGATCTTCTCATCATCATTTAAAGTGGGAAAAAGAAGTTCTCCACTGATGTGTACTGTTATTTCTCTGTTCCATTTGGTCAGTGTTTGCCTTTTATCTCATAGAACTCTGACCTTGAGATCATGTCCATTTGTAATTGTTTACCTTTCTATAGGATTGGGCTTTTCTTTGATGTATAATATCCTTCTTTTGATAAATATTTTTACTTAAATATTTTTTCTGTTACAAGTATAATCACTTACTTCTATCTATCCTTGTGTCTCCATTTGCATGGAATTTCATTTTTTTATGTCTTCTCTAAAGGATTCATGTCTCTCTATAGTTAAAGTGAAACTGGCAGGGCAGTGGTGGCACACACCTTTAATCCCAGCACTAGGGAGGCAGAGGCAGGTGGATCTCTGTGAGTTCAAGGCCAGTCTGGTCTACAAGAGCTAATTCCAGGACAGGATCCAAAGCTACAGAGAAACCCTGTCTTGAAAAAAAAACAAAAAACAAAAAAACAAAAAACAAATAAAGTGAATCTGTAGCCTGTACTTGGGCTTGTTTTTACTTGTGTTGGTTTTACACTTTAAATCATACTTTGACTGAAGAGTTTAGTCCACACACATGTAAAACAGTTGCTAACAGGAAAAGACATAGTCTTTCTCCATTATTAATTTTCTGTGTGTCTGGCAAATCTCTTTCCTTTCCTGTTCTGGTCCTTTGTGTTTCCTTGATGTTCTCATTGATACACTTTGATTTCTTTCTCTTTTTCTTCTGTGTATCTCCATGAGCTTTTTAATATTACTCTTAGGGTTTATGCATAACACTTCATAGTGCTAACATTTTGTTTTTGTTGTCTTTGACTTTTCCAACTTTTTTTTCCTTTGGTTTGTCAAGACAGGGTTTCTCTGTGTAACCTTGGCCATCCTGGAACTCACTTGGTAGACCAGGCTGGCCTTGAATTCACTGAGATCCACCTCTTTCTGCTTCCCGAGTACTGGGATTAAAGGCATTGCCACCACTGTCCTAAGATTTTTCTGATTCTTTTGCCTGAACTAATCACTATTAAATCCTCTAGAGGATTTTTCTGTTCATTTATTGTATCTGCCAGACCCAAGATTTTCCTCTGATCTCCTTTTTAACATTTATTTTTATCTCACATACATATGGCTATGCATGCATGTTTGTGTGTTTACATGTGTATAAGAGCCCGTGTATATGCATGTAGAGACAGGTGACTTATTGGATCCCTTTCTGTCTTATATACTGAGGTAGGGTCTCTCACTGAACAAAAACCTCACTGTTATAAGTAGTCTTGTCACCAGCTCTCTCTAGGGTCACCTGTCCCCACCTTTTGCATGCTGTGATTATAGATGGGCCATCAGTCCTTATACTTTAAAGAAATTATTTGCCTGCTGAGTCATTTCCCCATTTTTTCCATATTTATTAACCTCCCCCATTTTATTTTCATTTTATTTTTATTTATGTATTATTTTCCCAAGTATATTCAACATCTTTTAATGACTATTTTAAATTCTCTATCAGGTAAGTCATCTATTTCTATTGCAATATGGTCAGTTTCTGAAGCAACATTTCTTAAAAGAATCACTCCTATCAGTCCTGGTATTGACTTTGTAGAGAAAAATGACTTTTAAGTCCATTTGGCTAGAAGTTCTAGGAACCTCTCAAAATTCTCTGTCAATCAACTACCAGCTGTTTTCTCAAAAAATAATCCCCAGTCTTCTAGTGTACCAAAATGTGAGCACTTCAAGAGACAAGAAAGAAACAGTTTCCTCTGGCAACCACCCAGAAATTATTAAAGCACTAGACATACTATCTCTTTTTCCTTTCCCAGAGAAGGGCTGGAATATTGGCACTTTTATTTATTTACTTTCTCTGGGGCCATGTGAAAAGGTTATAGTGAATGCTAGTATGCTAGTTCAAACCACTATATTTGATTTTGGTGACTTCTAGGCATCTAGAACATGTCAGATTCTATCAGGAGTTCAAGACAGATAAGATAGAAGCCATTAGCTTGGCTAGCTCCTAACACATGTTTAATTTAGAGAAATCAAACAGTTTTTTTAGTTTCTTTCTACTGTTGTGACACTGTGACAAGAATAACCAGAGGATGGAAGCCTGACAAAGATTATATGACCTTTCACAAAATATATTTTCCCTTCGTCATAGTTCAATAAATTCTTTACAATGAAAGGGAGACTCTAAGGTTTCTTGTTTTGCCATATTTTAATGTTAACCAAAACACTGAATTTTATTTGGAAATTACATCTTTACAACTTTCATTTTAGTTGAAATATACATTCTTTGTAAGATGATGATAGAAAAATGGAAAGTACTTCATAGAATCTTTAGTGAAGAAACTTAATATAAAAATTGACACTACCTGAATAATGGCAAATGATTAAT
>PVIU01013264.1:0-56708 GCA_004026605.1 Ondatra zibethicus | reverse complement strand
GCAAGCTGGTACAACCCCTATGGATGTCAGTGTGGCGATTTCTCAGAAAATTAGGAAACAACCTTCCTCAAGACCCAGTAATACCACTTTTGGGTATATACTCAAAAGATGCTCAATCGTGCCACAGTGACATGTGCTCAACTATGTTCATAGCAGCTTTATTTGTCATAGCCAGAAACTGGAAACAACCTAAATGCCCCTCGACCAAAGAATGGATAAGGAAAATGTGGTACATTTACACAATGGCGTACTACACAGCAGAAAAAAATAACATTTTGAATTTTGCAGGAAAATGGATGGAGCTAGAAAACATTATTTTGAGTGAGGTAACCCATACCCAGAAAGACAATTATCACATGTACTCACTCATAGGTGGTTTTTAAACATAAAGCAAAGAAAACCAGCCTAAAACCACAATCCCAGAGAACTTAGACAACAATGAGGACACTACGAGAGACTTACATAGATCTAATCTACATGGGAAGTAGAAAGTAGAAAAAGACAAGATCTCCTGAGTAAATTCGGAGCAGGGGACCTTGGGGAGGGCTGAAGGAGAAAGGGGAGAGGCAGGAAGGGGAGCAGAGAAAAATGTAGAGCTCATTAAAAATCAATAAAACATACTAAATCAAAGAGGGGTGCAAAGGGGAAAGGACTGGGAGAAGAGGAGGGAGAGGAAGCAGTGGTAGGGTTATTAGAAAAACTAAAAAAAAAAAACTAGGATGAAAGGTATAATATACACACAGAGGACCGTGTGCAAATCCATGTCAGTCCTATGCTTGTTGCTGCAGTCTCTGTGAGTTCATATGAGATTTGTCCATGTTGATTTAGAGGACCTTGTTCTTTTGGTGTCCTCCCTCCTCTCTGGCTCTTACACTCCTTCTGCTTCCTCTTCCTTGTGGTTCCCTGAGGTATCCCTGAGGGGAGGAATTTGATGGAGACATCCCATTTAGCTATGTGTTCCAAAGTCTCTCTCTTTGCATAATATCTGGTTGTGTCTTTGTATTTGTTCCCATCTGCTACAGGAGAAAGTTTCCCTAATGATGGCTGAATAAGGCACTGATCCGAGGTCTCTGGGCTACCTGCTCTCCGGTTCTTGGTCACCAGACCAGAATCGGGTATGGGTTCTATCTTGTGGAGTGGAGTGGACCTTACATCAAATCAGACATTGGCTGGCTAGTGCCACAAGCTTTGTACCACCATTGCACTAGCACATTTTGCAGAAAAAACAGCACTGTAGATCAAAGGCTTTGTGGCTGGATTGGTGTTTACATTTCTCTTTTGGTAGCCTACAGAGTACCTTCCCATACCAAAGACACCATAATATGGTGGTGAAGGTTCTATGTGGGCAGCAGCTCAACCTCTCCATGTTCAATAAGTTGCATAGATGTGGTCTTTTACAATGGGAGCTCCTGTCCATTTGATGGAAGCAACATGTTCTTTTAGCAACTACCGAGGTTGTTTGAGGATTTCCATAGGATCCCTTTGGCCCACAACTCAATAGGATATAACCCAGTCCCAGTACTGGAAGCTTTGTTTTGTGGTAAGAGATGGCCAATTGGGACTTGGGATGTTTTTTTCTTACCCAAGGGAAACTTGGGAAGAAAACACAAGGTGCAGAGTTACAGATAAATTGAGGAGATGCTGTCCTGAATTATTCTACTCAGTACTAAATGCGGTTTCACACACTCAAACTCCTCTATGAGTATCAAGTTATCTCTTTGCTTTATGCTTACTTTTTTCAAGTCTCAAGGTCCTGTGATTTTAAAAAAGTGTTCACAGGTAGAAATTAAAAGAAGTGACAGAAAACTCATGAGGCCAAATGACTCTTGGGAGTACCTGAAAAAAGTATTCACTCAAGATCCAGAGCATGTGAGGCTGGGGAGATAAAGTGCTTACTGTTCAAGCATAAGGACCAATGTTTGGCTCTCCAGATCCCACAAAGAAAGCTAAAAGGCATTGCAGTCACCTGTAATCCCAGCATTTACGACACAGACAGAAAGCCAAAAGGAATTGAAGCCACCTATAGTCTCAGCATTTAGGACACAGACAGGGGATCCCAGGAACAAGCTGGCTAGCCAAACTAGCCAGAACTTGTGAGTTCCAGGTTCAAGTAGAGACCCTGGCTCTAAAAATAAAGTAGAGAACAATTAAGAAAGGCACCTGGTATCAACCTCTGGCCTGCACATGCACTCATAAGCGCACTACACACACACACACACACACACACACACACACACACACACACACACACACACGAACATACACCAAAACAGTTTTGAAAAGTTCTTCTCATCTGTTATAATTCCAGGTATAATGTTTAAGTCACAAGTTGGAGAAAGCATTTAGTATATATAATTCAAAGACAGATTCCAGGGAGCTGAAGACTATCCTGCAGTGCTATGCAAATATTTGTGGGCTGGTGTGGATGTCTATTTGTGAATTGCTTCTCTCAGAAAGGTCTCATTATGTTCTTGGGGATCTGTTTCTTCAGAGTTGGGTGAGGTATAAGTTGCCTCGAGATCAAAGGAACTAACCCTTTGAGTTGCGAATGAACCGAAAAGGAAAAAGGGGGGTGAGTTTGAAGTACCTCAGGAAGTGGAAGGGTCTGGTATTCTCCCAGGGACTAGTACTGAGAAAGGAAACTTCATGACAACCTAGTCACCAGGGAAATGGGAAAAGGTTCTATTAGAGTGGAGATTGATGGATAGAGAGAGGAAAGTTGGGCCTGATACCAAAAAGAAGTTTTTAGCATCAGTCAGCTGCAAAACAAAATGGACTTCCTTTTTCCTATATGTCCTTCCAAGCCTCATAAATCCTCAGCTTGTTTCTCAACCCACATCCTGCAGAATGAAACCAAGAGCAGCCCTACTTCACTCTGGACCAGTGATACCAGGGATACAGCAGGTGAAAAATCCTATGGACACTTTCACAAGATCCACACTGGGCCCCCAGTTGCCCCTAAGTGCTGCTGCTGCCCCAGGTTTCTCTGAATCCACACAAATAAGATTATAGAGCACCTTGGTGATCACTTTTAAATCTCTTCCATTAGAAGTTGGATGGACTCAGCTGACCTGTGCTGGGTTTGCTGCTGCATTGACCTAATGATAAGGCTGTTGTCTTAGAGGCATGATGATGAATCACTATGACAAAAAGTACCTTGGGGAGGAAAGGGCCTAATTTTACTTAAACGTCTATATTGCTGTTCATCAAGGGAAGTCAGGTCAGCAACTCAAGCAGGGCAGGAACCAGGAGGAGGCAGGAGCTGATGCAGAAGTCATGAAGGAGTACCACTCTACTGGCTTGCTAATCCTGCTTTCTTGCAGCACCCAGGACCACAAGTCCCAACTGGCTTGCTAATCCTGCTTTCTTGCAGCACCCAGGACCACAAGTCCCAGGATGTCACCATCCACAGTGAACTAACGTCTCTCACTTCAATCTCAAGTCAAGAAAATGCCCCCACAGATTTCTCCACAGAACAATTAGTGAGGAATTTTCTCAGTTAATGTTCCCTCTTCCCAACTGACTCTAGCTTGTGTCAAGTTGACATAAAACTAGTCAGAATAGCATCTCTCCTTGTCTCATTTGTTGAAATAAACAGACTGTTCCCCAAATGTTTCCCCCATAGCAATGGCAGAGATGCAGGGAACCAACAGAAAACCTCAAGCCTACTCTTGCAACAAGCACATTGTCATTTGTGCTCAAGTTAACAAGTTATATGACCAAACCCAAAGCCACATGGCAAGGCAGTAAATTCCTCCTTTTTAGAGAGAGAGTAGCTGCAAAGTCACTTTGGCTTGGATATGGCCAAGAGAAGTATCAGAGGCAAAATGCAATCAACTATGTCACTGTTGATGAAGTCAGCTCTTTGTACATGCATCAGCTACCCTCACCATCTGTGAGTTTCCCAATTCATGAGAACCAAGCTTGAATAACCCGTGTCATTCAGGAGAGGGTAAGATGGGGGGGGGGAATCAATCCCTGGTCAATTTTGTTTCGGCCTCACAGCTCTCATGTGCATGTTCAGTGCATAAGATCCCAGACAAAATCACCTTCGCTGAACCCGTTCACAATATAAGAGTTCGCAATATAAGAATCTTCAGTGATTTGTCTCAGGGGGAACGCTCAAAGGGAACATGTAATTCAAAGTGAACTCTTGATGTAGATGTAGTTGAGCCCAATTTTGTTGGTTATCCCATATAAAAAGTGAAAAAGTTTTTCATTTTTCAATGTTTACAGCTGAAATAAGCTAAAATTCTGCTGACATTGCCTGTGATTGCACCTGTCTGGCTGCCTTTGCAGGTCTGTGTAACTCAGCTGATAGCTGGATGATTGTGCCCAACATCAAGCAGAACCACTACACTGTGCATGGCCTACAAAGTGGCACCAAGTATATCTTCATGGTCAAGGCCATCAACCAGGCAGGCAGCCGCAGCAGTGAGCCTGGGAAGTTGAAGACAAACAGTAAGTGCTGTGAACTCAGCTGAGCTGTCATCTCACATTTGTTCATCTCTTGGCTAACACTACACCTCCTTGCTTTTCTTTTTCCATTTCTGTCTTGGGCATCACTGACAGGCTCAGAAAAGCAAGTAAAGAGCCAGTGTGAAGTGCTGGCGTTCCCAGCAGCTACCTCTGGGTGTCAAAGTTGATTCTGTGTCTTCTAGGTCATGTGGCCATTGATTTCTTTGCATATAGTTGCTCTCATTTCTTGAGAAAACAGTCCTGAAGAAGTTCTTGTGAGAAATTGAACAGGTGCCTATAAGGCCTGATACAGAACACACTCTGTAAATGTTAGATAGGATTGTTCTCCATAGTAGAAAACAAGTTCATAACTCTTTCTTCAGAAATTCTTTGTTTTATTTCAAGTATCTGTCTGGATCTGTGATTCTCAATCATGGGCAATTTTGTCTTTCCTCCCACAGCCCCAGTCCATGTAGCATTTAATAATGTCTGGAGACATTTTCCTGGATTATCACAACTGAGGAGGATGCTGCTGGCATCAAATGAGTGGAAAACAGGCATATTAAACATCTATGGCATAGAGGATAGCTCTCAACACAATGGATGATGCAGCCTGTCCTTGTGTCTCATGGTTCTGTCATCTTACTGTTACTGTCACTGCCTCTGTCTACATGTGTTTTGTTTTAACCCCTTTTCTTTCTTTACATCTTTTTGATCTAGAAATATTATGCTATGTCAATATGGTGCCATGCTGTGGGGTTGCCAATCAACAGAAACAATGAGTGAGTTCTCAAGAGGAGCTCTCATTTAACCATATCCTTATCTCCCAGAGCATGGTAGCACATGATTTGATCTCAGTACAAGCGAAGGGTAGAAGAAGAACTCTGGATTAAGCATGAGAAAGCTGAAGCTCTGCCACATGTTTTCCACGTGGCCGTGAGACTTGTCTTTTCATATTTTCTTAGACAAAACCATTTCATTTCGTGATGATTGTAGATTCCCAGAAAACCTGTAGCTACTACAGAGAGTCCTGTATACCCTGTACTCAGCTTGCTGTGCTGTCAACGTCTTACATGACTCCGACTCATTTGTCACAACGTAAGAAGTTAACATTGGTACATTTCTGTTGCCTAAGTCCTAGGCTTTATGCAGATTTTACAGTTCCTTTAGTAGGATCCAGTCTAAGAACTCATCTCACATTTGGTGGTTCTTCACATTCTCCCCATTTTTAAGAGAAGATTGTGGTTCTTCATTTTTAAAACAGGAAAATTTAGCCTCATTTATAAGCTGATAAATTTGAAACAATTTTGAGAATATAAGAATAATATTACACCATGCTTTGTTAACAACCACAAAGCACATGAAAATGAACTTATTCATACTCAGGACAACAGCTTTTAATTACACTTGAGCATGCATTTGATCTCTCTAAAACTGGTGGCGCTCCTAGCAAATTTTCGATGCTGTGCACCAGGATGAGGACACTGTGACAACATTTAGCTCCTACAGATGGTCTTCTCTTAAGGAGATTGGAGACTGCTTGAGAAGACAGAACACTAAGCCTTAGTTATCATTGCATTTCTGAAGTCTGTAATGGCAGTAACTCATGAAAGTGTAGAACATTCAAAAGAGCATCATCCTGTATAGCCATGGTGGCTTTTCAGGGTAAGGAAAGATTAAGGGATGTGAAGAAGAGGGAATATCCCATGACAAAGGAACAACATTTACAAAGGCCCAAAGAAAAGATTATATCTGTGCAATAGAAAAGGAATCAGCATAGTAAAAATAAGACATAAGTTGACAGGATAGCTGAACAATGAAGCTAGAGACAAAACCAGTATTGTAAATCTAGGCACACTGATGCACACCTATAATACCAGCACTCAGGACAGTGAAACAGGATCCCAAATTCCAGACCAGCTTAGCCTTTGTTGTGGGACAAAGCCCAGTAACATCACACCACACACACACACACACACACCAGTTTTAAAAAAATATAAACTAGCTAAGCCTGTTCTCATAGGCCTGTAATCCTACCTATAGGAAAAACCTAAATTCAAGGCCAGATTAGTCTACAGAACGAGTTCAAGACCAGCCTGAGCAATTTACTAAGACCCTATCAGATATGGCTTAGGATAGTACTCAGTGACAGAGTGATTGACTACAATGTGTGCACCAATGGTTCCCATCCCCAGCATCACAAAACAAAAACAAACAAAACCAAATGGTAAACCCATTATGGGTCATGAAGCAGTTGGTTATTTGAAAGCAGTGTTTGAGGGGAGATAGGTTGGCAGGTTTATATGGTAGGGGCTGGATGAGGATATGCCAAACATGATTTGTTACACTGTGATGTGGTGAAGGGATTAAAATGAAGGAAGACTGAAAGCTGGGGAATGTGTCCAGAGATTATTATGAGAGTTGTCCAAGCAAAAGAATAGTAGCCAGGATAAGGTCATGTCCTCTACAAATGGTCTGATGAATTAAGTTCTTTAGTAACACAATCATTAACTTCCTTCTCAAGCTAATTTGTCTTCACTGAAGCCAAAGCCTGAAAGTTGGTAAGAATGGGCAGCGGTTTGTTTTTTTGAAAGACCTCTGTGGCCCAGACAGAATTGGCTCAATGAGAACACAAAGCTTGGGTCCCACTGAAGCTGGTGGGGCCCCTGCTGTGCGTGAGAGAGGTTGAGGGAGGGGGCTAAGGCAAGCAGGACTTCGCAGGCAGTTCTCCATTGCAAGTCCCTTCTTTCTGAACATTCTGCTGCTATTCCTCACTGGCATTAGGCCAAACAGCACTCAGGCCTACATAAATGGTGAGCTCCAAAATGGAATTTTTTTCCTGCTCTGCCCATTAGTGTCAAATGCTTTTTACTCACATTTGTCTTTCACCTTTAAAAATTGGAATATTTTAAGAAAGCGCATCTTTGTTCTCTTCTGAGCTTATTCCATGACTTATCCCTAACAGTTGCTGGCATGAACATCCATAGAGACTTTTATATTTTTACAAGCCAAGCCAATATTAAACTTTAAAATCTAAACTACAGGTATAATCCAGTAGGTCTGATAGCCTCTGAGAGCTACCTTCTCGGACCTTGAGGGCATTTTTCCTTTTAAGTCAGATTTATATTCTTTTTATTTAATTTATTTTTAGTATACACTTATCAATTTTATATCCAAGTATAAGCCCCAAAAGTTAGAAGTTTAAGTTTATCGTAACACAAAAAATGATACATTAGAAATAAATTTAAGACTGTATAAGACTTATGTTCAAACATCCATAAAACATTGAAGGTCTCAATAAGATACAAATGAGCAAAAAATTCTTTTAAGAATTTCAGATATGAGTACATTATTTACATTATTCTTCCTCTCCCTCTTGTCCTTCTAATTCCTTCCATATCCCTCCCACCTTTTCTCAAATTCTTAGCTTCCTATTCTTTAATTGTAAGTCTTACACAAGCACATGTGTGTGTATATATATATATATATATGTGCATATATATGCATGTTTATAAATGCCATATGCTGAGATCATTTAGTATTACTCACATGTGTTTAAGGCTGACCTCTTTGGATTGGCTAACCTATAAGAGGGCTTGCCCTTAGAGAAGCCTCATTCTCCCTTTCTTAGAAACCATCAATTTGCCTCTGTCTCTCTTCTAAGGGTGAAACCTTGTGGGAATTTCCAATCCACATTGGCATGTCAACTGGCTTCCCTTTGATATCTACAGAAATATAAAACAAGGATCAGTAAACTGTAGTTCAAGGGCCAAATCTGAATACCTACATTTATAAATAAAGGCTTATTTACATATACCCATACCCATTCATTTATCAATTTGTGACTACTTCCTCACAACAAATACAGAGTCACAAAAGAAACCACATGGCCTACATAACTGAAAATATTTATTTTCTTACCCTCTGCAGAAAAAGTGTGCTCGTCACTGACTTAAAGGCAAAAATTTTTGAGGTTCTGGTGTTAGGTTTAAATCCAAGCAGAGCCACCCATATTTAAGTGAACACAGTTCTCCGTGAGGTCTCCAACCCAAGCATGCATTGCTTATAGTCATATTTACCACGCTCTTTTCCTGATTCCATGGAACTTGCATACTGAGCAGAAGGCCTTTTCTAACTGCAACAGTGGTTGGGAAGTTGGACAGTGTGTTATCACTACCAAATTGTAATGTTTCCTGTTTTAAAATGTTCTGTACCCTATGTGGTATTAGCCAATTGCCTGTACTCAGTCCTAATACTGAAGTGACAGAGAAGTAACAGTTACATCAAAATTCCCATAGATGACTGTGCCAGGATTTTTAATGTTGAACTTTTCAAAACACAAGTGTGAATAATGAAAAAGAATTGTATCTATTATATGTATTAATAAATCCAGAAATAGAAAACTTAAGCATTACTATCATTTAATCTTGCTGAAAAAAAATTTAAATATATAGTCCCTAAAGAGTTACACTTTTCCTTTTACCAAGCTCAGAATGATGTGTTTGAATGTTTAGAACGCTCTACATTCCTACTTGAAATCTTGATTTATCTGTTCTTTGTTCTGGAGTCTATTTAGCATGGGTGTAATTCAGGCCTGATTAAATATGGAAGTCCTTGAAAATAAGATCTTCATTTTTCTCCTCCTTTCCAGGACGTTCTTCAGCCAGAATGCACCTGTGCCACGATCCCCCTATCCTATCCAAGGTTGATCCTTGCCCATTCCTTTCTGAATAGTTACAGAGCAATACTGGACCCCTCTCTAGAAACTAACCAGAAACTCAAGGAAGCACAGCCATGTTCTTGTTCAGCGCTGCTATTAGAATATAAGATATTCTTTTGTGGTAGGAAGTATAGCTCAGGGAATAATGGCTTGTTTTAGGCTTGCCTCTTTGTCTGTATTTCATGTGTATGGGTATTTTGCCTGTATGTGTGTCTGCAAAGCATGTGCATGTTTTATGCCCAGTGAAGTCAGAAAAGGGCATCAGATCCACTGGAGCTAGAGTTACAGAGAGTAGTGAACTACCATGTGGGTATTGGATCCAAACCCTCTGGATGAGCAGTTAGTGCTCTTAACCACTATGCTAGCTCTTCATCCCTTGCTTCAGACTTTTAAATCTAACTATGAACATATACCATTTGTTACATTCCAATAAGCAGTAATTTTTTCACTTCTTTTTCTTTTGTGAACTTGTTTCTAGGTCAGCCGTTTAAACTGGATCCCAAATCTGCTCATAGAAAACTGAAGGTATC
This sequence comes from Ondatra zibethicus, assembly GCA_004026605.1. NCBI lineage: Eukaryota > Metazoa > Chordata > Mammalia > Rodentia > Cricetidae > Ondatra > Ondatra zibethicus. Next base: position 47,000 of record PVIU01013264.1, on the reverse strand, counting down.
CCATGATAACCTGACAGTGGAACGAGATGAGTCATCATCCAAAAAGAGTCATACGCCTGAACGCTTCACCAGCCAAGGAAGCTATGGAGTGGCTGGAAACGTGTTCATTGATAGTGGCCGGCATTACTGGGAAGTGGTCATAAGTGGAAGCACATGGTAGGCAGAATCTATTTTCCTCCAACAGTAAAAAGCACAAACTATTCTGTACTTTGTCAAGGATATCAATAAGCTACTTTGTACTTTGTCAAGGTTATAAGTTTATAACCAGCATCCATTCTGAAGAGTAAAACCTACCCGTATAATAATGCTACATAGCAAACATCCCCCAAATAAGTGTGTCTTCAAAAGCAACCATTTACTAATGCTATTAAACACTTCTATTTGTGGGTTAGCTGATAAGGATTAATCTCAACTGGATTGATACTTTAATCTACAGGTTGGGTCTAGGTCTATTTTATGTCTCTGTTCTAGCAATGCAGAAATCTAGCATGGTAGTACAGGCCTATAATCCCAGTATTCATGAAGCAGAGGCAGGAAGAACTAGAGTTCAAAGTCATCTTCATGTGTGTGTAGGTATATATACATGTACACACACACACACACACACACACACACACACGTATAGAAAGAAAGACATATAGTGAGTTCAAGGCCAAAAGAAAAAAAGGAGGTGATGTCATTCTCATTTTACAGATGAGGTGACTAAGGCATGGCCCCAAAGTCATAAAATTCACAGTTGGTAGTTACAAACTCTGTAGTCAGGGATCTAACTTTTAACTAGGAGCCCATAAATAAAGGACAAGAAAGTTAATGTCTTGATTTTACAGGTCAGGAAATTTTTGTCCCAAGTACTCAGCCTGGGGCTGTAATAGTGGGAAAGCAGCCTCAGACAATGCATGTACAAATAGGTAGGACTGAGTGCCAATAGAACTTCATTTGTGAGAATACGCAAAGGGCCAGAGTTGATCCCTGGGTTGTAGTTTGTTGATCTCTTCTCTAACCGCCATAGTATGTCATTACTCACGGAAGCTTTGAAAAGTTATAATTATGCTTTAACACATAAACGAATGTACTTAATGAGTGATAGCTGACATGAAAGAAGGGAAGTTGTAGAGAAGGAGGGAGATGAGAGAAGTGAAAATGACTAAAATTCATTGTATAAATATATGAGACTGCCAAGTAATAAAAAATTAAAACAAAATAAAACTTAAAATCAATATTCAAAAGGACAAAACCTGAAATTCATGAGGACACCAACAGTGTTTGTTTTAATCCAAGAATGACAAAGCACTTCTAAAACAAGTCATTTTCATATGAATCCTTGCAAATAATATAATGTACACAAAGTGCACATAGCTAGGTACAAGTCAACCCAAATCTAAGGAATCTTGCACTAATGGTATCTGTATTAGCCTAGCAGGTAGTTTTTCATCTCATATTATCCTCCTGATTCTCTTTGCCTAGACTATTTTCTTTTTTTTCTTCTTTTCCACAGTGTAACTTATTTTTATTTTTTAAAAATATTTATTTTTTTATTCAGCTATACATTCTTCTCCACTCCCCTCCCTTCCTCCCCCTTACCTTCTGCCCTCTCCCATGACCACCACACTCCCAATTTACTCAGGAGATCTTGATATCTTCCTATGTTGATCCATGTATGAGTGAGTGCATATGATATTTGTCTTTCTGGGTCTGGGTTACCTCACTCAATATCTTTCTTTCTAGATCCATCCATTTGCCTGCAAATTTCAAGATGTCATTATTTTTTACCACTATGTAGTACTCCATCGTGTAAATGTGCCACATTTTCCTTATCAGTTCTTCAGTTGAGGGGCATCTAGGTTGTTTACAGGTTATAACTATTACAAATAATGCTGCTATGAACATAGTTGAGCACATGTCTTTTGGGCATATATACAAAAGTGGTATTGCTTGGTCTTAAGGTACGTTGTTTCCTAATTTTCTAAGAAATTACCATACTGATTACCAAAGTGGCTGTATGGCCATTTTCATGTTCTAACATTCTGTCGGATGATGGAGAAGAACTCCTACGTCTTCCAAGGCTGTAGGATTCATTGGCACTTGAAATTTATGTGCGTGCCTTTGTGTGTGTGTACATATGGAGGCCCGCTGCTTCCTCAACCGCCATCCACATTATTTTTTTGAGACAAGGTCTCTCACTGAACCTGGAGTTTAAGGATTCTGCTAGATTGGCTGGTGACCAAAGATCTTTATGTCTCCATTTCTCCAGTGCTGAGATTATAGGCACAGACCACCACACCTAGCATTTATCTCTTTCTCACTTTTAAAAAATTTGATTAAAACACAATTACTTCATTTCTCCCTCACTGTGTCTGCCCACTCCTCCCAAATTCACAATGCTTCCTCTTCTTTAACCATTTTAAACCATTGTGGTTACACACACACACACACACACACACACACACACACACACACACACACACACACCACAAACACCCTGCTGAAACTGTTCTGTGTTGCTGCATGTATGTTTCTAGGTCTGACCACTTAGTATTAGATAACCAATCAGAGGGCTCATCCATAGGGAAGACTGATTCTCCCTCTCTCAGAAGTTAATTGCTTATAGGTTTTCATTTATGGGTGGGACCTCACATTCCCCCCCATCTATACTATGATGTTTACTGTTGTTGAAATTGTTCAGGTCTTGTTTATATAGTCATGTTGCTGGAATGTCATGAGTATAACATCACTGTCATAGTTAGCTTTTTACATGGAACCTGTAGTACCAGGCTGGAGTTCTCTGAATCAATTGACCCATCTCCCCAAATTGGCACTTGAAATTTTTAGCTATGTTGAGCAAGTTAAAAGCACAAAGGGAAAAAATTCATGTGCAGAAAAGCAAACGTTTCTAGTTAATTGGTGTGCATTATTAATCTGGTATTTCAGAATCTAGTGTTTAAATTATTATAACCCCATTAATTACTTGTGATAAATGATACCTGATCACTATGATCTCACTGCCACTGATGAATAGTATGGAAAATTGCACCAGACCACTTTAGCTGCATAAACACAGACAGTATTACCTTTAAAACATATTCCAGATGTCAAAACTTAACTCATGTGTGGGAAAATAAATTGTACAATTAGCTGCCACATTGGGTCTTTACATGCAAATCTGATTGTGTCAATTTAAAAAATCACATGTAGAAAGTAGATTTGCATTTCCTAGATGGTAACAGCAAGGAAGCATTGCTCCCTACAATTAAATGCCTGTGACGTACAACAGTTAGTGACACACACATATTTTTTATGAAATATATGCTTGATTTTAAATTAAAATGTACATTATGATACATATAATGGGACATGTTAACATTGCTCTGTGAAGCACAGTTTGTGTATTTGTTAATTGCTTTATGTCTCACTGCATCACTTAATGGAACATTATATTCTGTCTGCACCTTTCAAGTTCAATGAAATTATGTACATAGTTTCACAGATTAATGATAATATAATGATACTTTCCTTTGCCTAATGGACTATACACTTGATTATTTTCTTGTTGTCAAATGCTGCTAACATGCACTTGGTGTTAATGAAACAGTGTTAAGTAAGGTAGTAATAACGGGTTCATAACAATATTACTAGACAAGAATTTGAGAGGACAGCATTAGATTTCTGTACTTTTCTTCTAATTTTAAGTTTCTGCTTTTCTAAATGAAGTCAGCCCTCCCTGTTGAAGCTACTTCAAAGGGTTCAATGGAGATTAAAATGGGTAATAAGCATTAGCATTTTTAATTTAAAAATGGTCTGCAACATCAAGAAAGAAACAATACGGCCATTGTTATTTGGGGATGCAAATTTAAGTTCCATGTAATCTGAAAAATTAAAATAGTATCTGCTGAGTCATAAAGTACAGCTTCAAGGAAGATATTTTAAATAGCAAAATGCATATCATGGGGCTAGAGAGATGGTTTAGTTGCTTTAGTGCCTGCTATGCAAGCATAAGGGCCTGAATTACGATTACCAGTATCCACATAGAAGCCAGGTATTAGTTGCACATGCCTGTAACTCTAGTTTGGAGGTGCGGGAACACGGACAGGAGGATTCCCCAGAGCTGACTGGCTAAACAGCTTAACCAAATTAGTTAGGTCTGGATTTAGTGAGAGAAGCAATAGAAGGCAACACCCAGTATTAAACTCTGGACTTGCATGTGTATGCCTGGGCATGGGAGCACACACACACACACACACACACACACAGAGAGAGAGAGAGAGAGAGAGAGAGAGAGACAGAGAGAGACAGAGAGAGACAGAGAGACAGAGAGAGAGACAGAGAGAGAGGTGGGGGAGGAGGCGAATATTCCAAAAATGAATTAGTTTGCTCTTGGCAAATAAACCGAAGTCAGTCAAGGATCTACAAAGATAAATGGGGGTGGGAAACTTATGCGATCCCTGACTCCAGTGCATGAAGTCCTGTGATTTCATGCACTGGAGTCAGGGATGCTAAAGAAGGTGCATCCTGAAGTCTTCTAAAGCTTCATCACACCTCATACCCACTGCCTGCCATTGGGAACCAGTGTCCCTGATCCTCTTCCAACTTCAGGATCCTGTGCAAGGATATTGCAATTGCATAATCTGATCCAGACTCACACAGAAATGGGCCTTCTGGGTAGTACAACCCAGAACTGTCTGTGCACAGGAGATTGACAGGAGGGACACGAAGTTGCTGTGTTGATAACAGCAGAGCTGTCGTACTGATTTAATGGATTGCCAGTATATCTTCTTGAGTTGTAGCATGTTTTCAAAAACACCTCTCTTAAATCTATTGTATTTTAGATCTAACATCTGATTTTTCTTTTTAAAAATGTTATTTTTAACAAAGACCAGTGAAGTTTTTCTCTCTGCTCACAGTCAGGTATTAGATGTCAATATCCGATTACGCTTGTTTCTGCTCTAACATATCAAAACTTGAACTCAGGGTTTTTCACTCTTGATTAATAGTGATGTGTTTGGCTTATGATAATAACTGTGAAATGTTTTACGTATTAAAAGCCATGTCTCGGTTACATAAAAAGAGAATAAGAAGCTTTGAATATTGTAGGAAAATTCTTTAGAATTTTTATTTTTGAGTAATAAGAAAGGATATTTAGAGTAATGGAATAACTATCTGCTCAGTAGAATTTAAAATATTTTTAAAATTCCTTTAGAATTTCGTATAATGTACTTTTCATAGAATATATTTCCTCAACCCCTTTCCTTACAACCTTATCAACCCTCCTATCCCTTCCCACCCAAATTTAACAATACTTCTCTCTTTTTTTCCTTTTTTCCATATTGAATCCATAAGATTTATTTTTAGGGGTGTGTGTGTGTGTCAGAAGAAGGTGTTGGATCCCTTTAGAGCTAGAGTTGCAGGTGGTCGTGATTGTGAGCCAGACTCAAGTCCTCTGGAAGATTAGCATGCATTCTTCTCTTTTATACATGCTAATCTCAGTTTCCCACTCCTCCCACCTTCCCCTCCTCCTTTCCCCCATCTCCTCCTCAGAGAGGGTAATGCTTTTCATGGGGAGTCAACACATTCTGTCACATCACCACCTTGAGGCAGGACTAAGGCCCTCCTCTTCATGTCTAGACTGAGCAAGATTTTTCTTCATAGGAAATGGGCTCCAAAAAGTCAATTCATTAGGGATGGGTCCTAGTCCCACTGCCAGTGTGCCCACAAACTGCCCAAGCCGCCCACTGTTACCTGCTTTCAGGGGGGCTAGATTGGGCTTATGCAGGTTTCCTAGTTGTCTGTCTGGAGTGAGCGCCCACTAGTTCAGGTCTGCTTTTTCTGTGGGTTTCCCCATCCTGTTCTTGACCCCTTTTCTCCTGTTGTCGCTCCTCCCCTCTCTTCAACAGAAATCTGGGAGCTCTGTCGGGTTGCTAGTTCCACAACTAACCACTCTGCATCTGCATCTCTGCATCTGCTTCCATCTGTTATTGGATGAAGGTTTTAGGAGCGCGTGTCTATTTCCCCTTCCTAGGCAGATCCTTGTATGTCTCTCTCTTTGTTACCTTGCATAAAACAAAGGATGGCCAGCATGTACTCTTTATAATCCATTTCTACAGCCCTCTCAGAGATATTTTTAAAACTTTAACACGTAGTAGGAAATATAATCAGAAAGGCAGTGGTGTATTGCACAATTTCTGATGAGAGGAAGATGGCATGAAATGTCAATTGAAGTTGTGGCCTTTTGAATCATACTAGGTTTAAATTATTATTCCTGTACATACTGTTAGTGTGTCATTAGGTAGTATGATAAAATAATAGTTGCAGAATATCACATGCCAGCCATTGTGATTAGGATTTAAAAATGCATGTTTCTTTTACTCTTTTACTTGGGGATATGGAGACTATACTTGTCCCTGTGTTAGAGATGAGACATTGAGATTGAATGAAGACAATGGACTTAACCTTATAACTGGAAATCATTTTCCCTGTTTGCTTTTGTTAAAGTTCGTTCAAGGCCATGGACAAACAGAAGATATGATAACAATCATAAAGTTTAAAGTCTGTTGAAAGAGTAAGCTTGTATAGAATCATGCTTTCCAGTAGGGCAGCCTTGCTCCACATTTGTAGTTATTAAAATACATGTAATGGAAATCAAAATTCATTACAAGCAAGGCTAGTACCTCAAGTCCTATCACTCAGAAGGCTGAAAGCAGAAGGTGGTGAGAGTTTGAGGCCAGTGTGGGCCAGACAGATAGATAGATGTAGATAGATAGATAGATAGATAGATAGATAGATAGATAGATAGATAGAAAGAAACAGGCTCTTACATACAAATGCTGAGGTTATATGCTGATAATCCCATGGGGAAAAATGAAAAATAAATGTATTTCTGACACTCACCCTCCTGAACATCATAGTTCAGCCTGGCCTACCTTGAATGTTCTCAGACTACTTACATGAGTCTACAGTCAGACTAATTTCTTTAGCACAAAGCCCTACTTGTAATAACATCTTGATTATCTCACATCCTTTATTGTCTTCAGTACACTGTAGTGTATAGTATCAGTTTCCCCTCATGTTGCCCAATGTCTTACAAAAGGATGACATTGTATATCACAAAATCAGAGGATAGTTTTGCGACTATACATTGCTTTAATAAGATAAAGAAAAAAACTTAAATCCAGGCATCTCAGATCATAGATTGTCTGTAAATTTAAGGTTGATTTCATAGGCTCACAGCCACAGTTCCAATGCCCAGTAGCTATATGGGATTTACGATGACTGTACTGAACAGAACAGAACATTTCAATTACAGAAAGGTCTGAGTTGATCAGCCACTGGTCCAGAGAATTTAATGTGCAGGCATGCACAAAAAAGAAACAAAGCAGTAAAGAGGAAAGTCAGGATTCTCTTGAAACACTTAAGCTGAAAAAAGGATTGTAGGCCAACATACTGGCCGCCTTCCACCTCTATGTGTTTGGTAAGGACAATGATAAGTATTTAGATTTAAATACTCTTCCAGGGAGAGATCAGGGACAACAAATAATCACACTTTAACAGCCCTATGGTCCACAAAACAAATTTTACTCGCATGCAATGTGGTTCTTTTTTTTATATATCACTGCTGTTTTGTCTCTGCAGGTATGCCATTGGCCTTGCATACAAATCGGCCCCCAAACATGAATGGATTGGGAAGAACTCTGCTTCCTGGGCTCTCTGCCGCTGCAACAATAATTGGGTGGTTAGGCATAACAGCAAGGAAATCCCCATTGAGCCAGCCCCCCACCTCCGGCGCGTAGGCATCCTGCTGGACTATGATAATGGTTCCATTGCTTTTTATGATGCTTTGAACTCCATCCACCTCTATACCTTTGATGTGGCGCTTTCGCAGCCGGTGTGCCCCACCTTTACTGTGTGGAACAAGTGTTTGACGATTATAACGGGTCTTCCCATCCCAGACCATTTGGACTGTACAGAACAGCTGCCTTGAGTATCCAGTCCCGGAGCAGCTCTGAGGAATAACAAAGGTTGAGGCTGTTTAGAGGATTGAGAAACTAAGGCTTCAAGAGTATGATTAAATCTCCCCAGCTTGTCCAGAAACCAGCTCAGATAGGGCTCAAAATGAGAGATTTCACTTCTTTTATTGTGTTTTGTATTAAGTGCAGGCTTTAATAATTTCTTTGATTTTTTTTATTTAGAGGAAAATCTATAGATTATTTATAAAAGAAACATAATCTGGATTTCAGCTCGTAGGAATCACTTGGTTTTGTGCATTAAGAGGCCCATAAGTTTACCAGCCCGTTACCAGTTTCATTTCATCAGTGTATGGGCTTGCAAAAACCCTTTCGTAGATTTGTGTGTTTATTCACTTTCTCACATTCTATTTCGTACTGAGACCGTGTTAGGTCCTGTCACTTAGAATAACAAAGTATGCAGCTATTTAAAAAGCAAAATTCATTTAGAATCTAGTAAGGAAGTAAACAGGCTTCCTTTCTCTGGCTTAACTTGAGATATCTTAACTGTGACGTCAGAAACTTGTATTGGATCAAATAGTATGGGGAATAAGGAAGAAGGAGAGAATTAACTTTGGACCTCAAGTTTAGTTGTGACTGATGGGATGATCTGGAGAAGAAAAAGTTTTCTTAACCATTTAGTCATGTTTTCACCCATTTCTCCAGGGGTGACGCTTTTGGGCCACATCATGAACGAGATTACAACTGAACATTGTCATTTTGAATCTTACAGATGATTCAAAAATTCATGCTGATTTGGATTTTATCAAAAGAGGAATTCTGTTTCATGGTATAAAACTGTTTTCCCTTTCCTCTTACTAGTTATTTTAGGCCTGTGAAATTCTTTCGCTACATTTAATAGGTACCCTATTTTGCCCTGCCACAAATCAGGTTTTCTTTTTCTTTCTGGGTCTATGGAAGTTAACATGTTCCGTTACAAATTTCAATCCTCTTTTCAATTGATTTTGTTCTCTAGGACATCAGCACATGGCCTTGAACACTACCATGTCCAAATGTAAGTCACCAAAACCAGTATATATGAAAAATGACATGACACACTACAGAAAACACTCGTCACCAGCATACATGCCTCCAAAGCTACAGTCTTTAGGAAGTACACTTTGAATGATGTAGACATCTCCTTATATCCTAGTATAGTTTATCATAGAGTTGGAAGACAAAATTTCAAATTTACTGTTCCAGCAGGGGAATCTGTTAATAGGACCTGCTAATAAAATCCAGATAAATTTTTTTTCATGCTGATTTGATACAGTGGCAATGGTCCCTGGATTAAGACTTCCTCAGGTGGTCTTTGGCATAGGACATTGGCATGGGTTCGCTTGCTAAATGGTTTAAATGGTTTAATTGATAAAATATTTATCTGGGCTACCATGTCAGCCAGCCCATTGACTGAAAGACTGGTAGATTGAAGAATTGGGTTTGTTTTTAATCAAATCAACCATTTCCCGAAATTACTCACTACACTCTCCATTTAAGCATCGTGTGGTCACAATCGATGTAGTTGCCAATCTGGACTTCATGGAAGACAAAGCTTCTGTGTCTTTTTGTCTCTTCCCTGGCAGATGCTGTCCTTTTTCTTAATGGATATATTTTATATATTTACTATATTATTTATACCCAGATGAATATTTTGATAGCAGCTTAAGACAATTTCACATCTTAAAAATGGACATCTCAGTGGAAAAATCTTCATTTTTCTCTAGGAACTTCTTAGGACAATACAATTTTGACAATACAAAAATATGTATTTGCCTTCCCTGAAGAAACTGAAAAGTTGTCTCAGTCATTTTTATGTACATTTTGGGTAACTGGATAAAGATATTTTAATGCACTTTGTACACTTACAGGTTCTAAACAAAAGGGTCTAAAACTTGATTTCTGAGTTTTTAAAAACTCATGGTCTCCAGGTAACAATAAATGCTAGTTTGCCTTATGATGTTAACATAAAGCATTTCCTAGAAGGACACTATTTCCATGAATATGTTTTTCAGTATAAAGATGTTACTATTCAGATTTTCACTGCAAGCTGTTTAGGGTGTGTTTTGACTATTTTTGTAAGGACAAGACAAATTCTGTTATAATTTTGTCGTGGAAGTCTTACTCTTGGCTAACTTAAAAACATTGTGGATGTAGCAGTTACTATTTCCAGGTTGTCATATTTACAGGAAAATATGTATATGGTGAAAGGCCACAGTGTTTAATTGCTGTAATGATGTAGAAAAGATTTCGTGTGGAATTTTTTAAGTCTAAAAATACATGATGTAAACATTTGCTGCAGTATAACTCTGCATTTCCTTTAAACAGACTGGGGCCACTCACAGGAAGCATTTCCATAGAGGGGCAAAAGAGATGGCAGTGCTAATTAAATTAGTACAATGAAACTGATGAGATGCCAACAAAGGCTGTGAAGGCTTGGCACCATGTGTATGTGAATGACTCAATTGCCAAGTGCCCTGAGTGCAGAAGGGCTTAAGCTTAGTATCATGTTCTCTCTTCACTGTGATGAAACTTTAGTGCTTTTTGAACACAAGACCAGCATTTTCACTTTTCACTTGACCCTCCGTATTATGTAGCCCATCCTTGGAACAGGACTCCAAAATATGGTACTGCTTTTCCTTGGATAAAGAGAGCATGGATCCAACGTTGGAAACTGCTTGTTGAAACTTGCCTTAGATTTGGATTATTGAAGTCCGAATCTAAATAGTGGATTAGATGAGGGTAGGTGCAGGGTGAAGATTTTTCTCTCCAGCTTTAAAAGAAAGTGACTTCAGAAAGTGACTGTAGAGACAATGGTTTCTGTGGGGGAAAAAGCAAACTGAAGACAGACAGACTTTTTATTATGGTACTGATAAGTGGACCTTGAACTTGCTGAGGAATGAGCCACTGCCCTCCAACTCAAGATGGATTTCTATCTCAGCTCCAGGAGCACATACAAATGGCTGCAGAGACATGTGCCTGCCTGTTCAGTGCATCTGGTGTTGGAAAGCTGACATCTGGTCTCTCTTGGTAAAACATCAATGGCATGCAGAGACAATGACACTAGCAAGTACTTCTCATCCAGGTCTTGATTTTGCTACCCAAGAAGACATTTGGCCATATCGGGAGTCAATTTTGGTAGTCACGAGCTGGAGATATGTTGCTCCTGGCATCTGGTGGGTAGAAGTCAGGGATGGCATTAAATATCCTACAGTACACAGTGAAGCTCCTCACCAGAAAAATGGTATCTGACTCAAGATGTCAGCTGTGTCCTACTTTAGCTTTGCCTTTTTTCCAGGGACAAACAAACAAAAAGGCACAGCAGTCAATACTGTCACAGGAGTGTCACCTTCATCATCAAAATTATTTACAAAATACTTACAAAAAAATCTGAATTCTAAAGCAATCCCAGACTGGGTGAATGCGAATTACTGAGATAAGTGCTTTGATCCGAGGAGCTTAGTGTAGAAATGAGAAGGTTTTCTCTATGCCTCCTTGTACCAGCACAAATTCAATCCAGGTATTTGAGTCAACTGCGAAGCCCCTCAATCCTGAATCTCTTCTTGTTTTCTGTTGCTTCCTGGTTCAAAATAAAATCCTTTTGTGGCACCAGAACAGGTCTTTGTCTGGCTTTGTTGCTTTTTGCTGCTTTACATTTTCACATTCATGACCTGCACAAACACTTCCTTGACTTCTGCCTGTTTCTTCCAATATCTTATACTATGCAATTCATTTTGTTTTGATGCCTGAAATTGTCATATCCACTATCTGCCCTTACCCATTCAAAATATGGATATTTTACAAGACTGACAATCCCCTACAGGTAATTTTAAAACACAATGAAAGCAAACTTCTTAAAGAATGGAAACCCAGAGTAAAGATTGCTTGATGTCAGGCATCACAGGTGTGAGAGAGAAGAGGGGAACAGTGACTGGCAGCAGAGAAACAGTGGTCTTCATAGTATGGTCTGCAGGCATCCTTCCAGGTGGTTTATTAGTACACACCCATGCCAGGAGCCCAGGAGCTGGCTTCTCTGTCTTGGACATGGATGCCCTTTTAGTCTAGGTCTCTGTTGAGCAGAATGAGTTGCACAGAGCTACAGTGTCAGGACCACCAAACACTTGCTGAAAAGGCCCTCTCTTTCTCTCTTCAGACCTGCTAGTCAGAATCTCTGAAGAAGTTATCTAGAAATCTGAATTCCAGCAAGCCCCACAGTAAATTCTGGTACTAATGAGAGTTTGGGAGACACTTCTCTGCAGAAATCCCCAACCTCATAGCCTGTATAAAAAGGTTTTTCCAAACCAAAATGTGTTTCTAAGGCTAAGTAATATCAAAGCAAAATGTTATTCAGGGATAACTCATCTGACTGTATTAAAATATTGCACACACGCTGATCTCTGAGTCGCACACTAAAAGGTGGTGTGACAAGGATGGGGAAACCACCCAGCAGCATGAACTTTTCAAAAACACCATTTTAAAGCTCATCCATGATTTGCAGTCAGTGCTAGACCCTGAGTTGGTCACTTGAAAGTTTAGATGGTGAACGCTAAGGTTTTTTTGGCACACAGTCTCTGCCATGACTCTTCCAGTCTGTGTGGTCATAGAAATTATGTCAGTGAATGGATGTGGCTGGGAGCCAATAAAGCTTTGCCTGCAAGCCATTGTTTGCTGTCCCCTGCTGTAGTGGATGATAGTCTACCCAAAGCCCTTGGACATTCTGTACCCTCTCACTCACTCAAGACTGGGCCATGTCCCTTTCATGTATCAGTGAGCCCTAAAAGTTCTCTCCAGCACTAAATTTCATCATGTCTCTGAAACCCCAGAGCCCATGGAGAACTGGTAATGGGGTACTTAAGATATAGCTATTCAATGGATGTTGGAAAATTCCTCATTTGACTAGAGTGGGGCATGACAAATTTCTAATGATTACCTTTACAACCTTCATAATCTCAACTCAAATCAGACTTCTCACAACTGATAGGTGTGTAAAAGATATTCCCTTTGACAAGTGTTTTAAGTCCATTTCTCTTGAACCTTTAAAGCATTACAGACAACACTATAATTAATCGCCTTTAAATGTTAATGTGAAGAGCATGCCAAGCAATTACCAAGGCAGCCCACATCCCATCCTTTTAGTTTTTTTTTACATTAATTTTTTTTATTTTGAGAATTTCATGCATGTGTATGACAGTTACACATTTTTCACCCTGCCTTTTCCCCTCAAATGTATTATCTTGTCTCCTTTAAATATTGTTGCATATATGTCCATACATACACACACACACACATATATATATACAGCCTGCTAAGTCCATTTGTTGTTTAGGGGTGACCACTTGAGGTTGGACAACCTTTCAACTCTTCAGGGAAAATACAGATTTCCCTCTTTCAGAAGCCATTAATTGCTTCTTTTTTTCCATATTCTTTTTTTTTTTTTTAAGTAACTGTCCCTTTATTTATGCCAGCTAGAGACATACAAAGATTGGGCATTAACTCTTCATAACCAAATTATACAGAAGACATCAGTCTCTAAAAACCACATTTGTAATGTTCTTTGCATTAAGCCTTGGTTAAATGAGTATTTAAGAAGTCATACAGTATAATTAGCCAGGATTTATAAGAGTTAACTAGGACTGAAGAGACGGCTCAATTCCATATTCTTTTATTTTTCATTCAAACATTTAAACTTCCTCCCCTTCTCCCAGTCCCCTCCCACTCCCCCACTACCCCTCCTCCTTCCCCCTGCTTCCTTAAGAGGGGTCAGGGTACCCTGCCCTGTGGGAAGCCCAAGGCCCTCCCGCCTCCATCCCAGCCTAGGGAAGCCTGCATCCATATAGAGTAGGTTCCCAAAAAGCCAATACATGCAGAAGAGATAGGTCCCAGTGCCATTATCATTGGCTTCTCAGTCAGCCCCTACTGGCAGCCACATTCAGAGAGTCTGGTTTGATCATATGCTCATTCAGTCCCAGTCCAGCTGGATTTGGTGAGCTCCCATTAGATCAGGCACACTGTCTCAGTTGGTGGACCAGCCCCTCGCGGTCCTGACTTCCCTGCTCATCTTCTCCCACTTTCTGCTCTTCGAATGGACCTTGGGAGCTCAGTCCATTGGTCTGATGTGAATGTGGGTCTCTGTCTCTATCTCCATCCATCGGACGAAATTTCTATGGTGATGATCAAGATATTCATCCATGTGACTATGCGACAAGGACAGTTCAGGCACCCTCTCCTCTGCTGCCCAAGGACCTAGCTGGGGACATCCCCGTGGGCACCTGGGATCCCCTCTAGAGACAAGTCTCTTGCCAATCCAAAAATGACTCCCTTAATGTAGATATCTTATTCTCTTCTATAATATCCACCCTTCCTTCATCTCCACCCTCCCATTCCCCCAAGCTCTCCCCAGTCCTTCCCGTCTCGCTTCTCCCTCCCCCTCTCCCACTCGCCCACCCCCACCTCTACCTCCAGCCCCATCCCCACTCCCTTGCTTCGAACTTTGCCCAGCGATCTTGCTTCCCTCCAATTTACAGTAGGATCTATATAAGTTTTTCTTTGGGTTCACCTTGCTATTTGGCTTCTCTAGGTTTGTGAACTATAAGCTTAGTGTCCTTTGTTTATGGCTAGGGTCCACTAATGAGTGAGGACATACCATAATCGTATTTTTGGGGTTGGGTTACCTCACTCAGGATAGCGTTTTCTATTTCCATCCATTTGCATGCAAAATTCAAGATGTCATGGTTTTTTACTGCTGAGTAGTACTCTAATGTGTATATATTCCACACTTTCTTGATCCATTCTTCCATTGAGGGGCACCTCGGTTGTTTCCAGGTTCTGGCTATTACAAATAATGCTGCTATGAACATAGTTGCACAAATGCTCTTGTAGTATGATTGGGCATCTCTTGGGTATATTCCCAAGAGTGATATTGCTGGATCCTTAGGTAGGTTGATTCCCAGTTTCCTGAGAAACCGCCACACTGATTTCCAAAGTGGTTGCACAAGTTTGCATTCCCATCAGCAATGGATGAGTGTTCCCCTTACTCCACATCCTCTCCAGCATAGGCTATCATTGGTGTTTTTGATTTTAGCCATTCTGACAGGTGTAAGATGGTATCTCAAAGTTGTTTTGATTTGCATTTCCCTGATCGCTAAGGAAGTTGAGCATGACCTTAAGTATCTTTTGGCCATTCGAACTTCTATTGAGAATTCTCTGTTCAGATCCTTACCCCATTTTTTAATTGGGTAATTTAGAATTTTAATGTCTAGTTTCTTCAGTTCTTTGTATATTTTGGAGATCAGACCTTTGTCCTATGTGGGGTTAGTGAAGATCATCTCCCATTCAGTAGGATGCCTTTTTGTCTTAATGACAGTGTCCTTTGCTTTACAGAAGCTTCTCAGTTTCAGGAGGTCCCATTTATTCATTATTGCTCTTATTGTCTGTGCCACTGGGGTTTTACATAGGAAGTGTTTTACATGGGTCTCCTGTGCCCATGTATTGCAGGCTACTTCCCACTTTCTCTTCTATCAGGTTAAGTGTGGTCGGTTAATATTGAGGTCTTTAATCCATTTGGATGTGAGTTTTGTGCATGGAGACAGATAAGGATCTATTTTCATTCTCCTATAGGTTGACATCCAGTTATGCCAGCACCATTTGTTAAAGAAGCTTTCATTCTTCCATTGTATAATTTTAGCTTCTTTGTCAAATATGAGGTGTTCATAGGTTTTTGGATTAATATCCGGGTCTTCGATTTGATTACATTGGTCAACGTCTCTATTTTTATGCCAATACCAAGCTGTTTTCATTACTGTAGCTCTGTATAGGAGTTTGAAGTCAGGGATGGTAATGCCTCCTGCAGTTCCTTTATTGTATAGGATTGTTTTGGCTATCCTGGGCTTTTTGTTTTTCCATATAAAGTTAGTTATTGTTCTCTCAAGGTCTATGAAGAATTTTGTTGGGATTTTGATGGGGATTGCATTGAATCTATAGATTGCTTTTGGCAGAATTGCCATTTTTACTATATTGATCCTACCAATCCAGGAGCATGGGAGATCCTTTCATTTTCTGGTATCTTCTTCAATTTCTTTCTTCAAGGTCTTAAAGTTCTTGTCAAATAGATCTTTAACTTCCTTGGTTAGTGTTACCCCAAGATACTTTATGCTATTTGTGGCTATCATGAAAGGTGATGTTTCTATGATTTCCCTCTCTCTTTCTTTATCCTTTGTTTATAGGAGGGCTACTGATTTTTTTGAGTCAATCTTGTGTCCTGCCACATCACTGAAGGTATTTATCAGCTGTAGGAGTTCTTTGGTAGAGCTTTTGGGGTCACTTATGTACACTATCATATCATCTGCAGATAACGAATGTTTGACTTCTTCCTTTCCAATTCGAATCCCCATAGCTATTCTGTCTTATAGCTATTGCTAGAATTTCAAGTACTATATTAAAGAGATATGGAGAGAATGGACAGCCTTGTCTTCTTCCTGATTTTATTGGAATGGCTTTGAGTTTCTCTCCATTTAATTTGATATTAGCTCTCGGCTTGCTGTATGTTGCTTTTATTATATTTAGATATGAACCTTGTATCCCTAATCTCTCCAAAACCTTTATCATAAAAGGGTGTTGAATTTTGTCAAATGCTCATGCGGGAGAATTGTCTGTATTTTGTCAATCATGATTTAAATAAATGCTGATTGGCCATTAGCCAGGATGTATAGATGGGACAACCAGACAGGAAGTAGAGGCGGAGCAAGGAGAAAAGGAGAATGCTGGGAAGCAGGAAGCTCTCTCGGCATTCCTGCCCAGACCACCAAAGAAGCAGGATGTGACCTGCCCCGCTGAAAAAGGTACTGAGCCATATGGCTAACACAGATAAGAATAATGGGTTAATATAAGAACTAATACATAGCCTGAGATAATGGGCCAATCACTTTATAACCTAATGTAGACCTTCTGTGTGGTTTTCTCTGGGACTAAATGGCTGAGGGACCTGGTGGGAAGACAGAAACCAACCAGGCCCTTCATGTTACAAAATGCTTTTTCGGCATCTAATAAAATGATCATATGGTTTTTTCTTTCAGTTTATTTATATGATGGATTACATTGATAGATTTTTGTATGTTGAACCAGCCTGGCATCTCTGGGATGAAGCCTAATAATCATAATGGATGATTTTTTTTGATGTGTTCTTGGATTTGGTTTGCCAGTATTTTATTGAGAATTTTTGCATCGATGTTCATGAGTGAGATTAGTCTGTAATTCTCTTTCTTGGTTGCGTCTTTGTGTGGTTTTGGTATCAGGGTAACTGTAGCTTCATAAAAAGAGTTTGGCAATGACCCCTCTGTTTCTATTATGTGAAACACCTTAAGGAGTATAGGTATTAGCTCTTCTTGGAAGTTCTGGTAGAATTCTGCATTAAAACCATCTGGTCCTGGGCTTTTTTGGTTGGGAGGTTTCTGATGACAGCTTCTATTTCCTTGCGAATTATAGGTCTATTTAAATTGTTCACCTGGTCTTGATTTATTTTCAGTATATGGTTTTGATCTAAAAACCTGTCCATTTATTTTACCTTTTCCAATTTTGTGGCATACAGGCTTTTGTAGCAAGACCTAATAATTCTCTGAATTTCCTCAGTGTCCATTGTTATGTCCCCCTTTTCATTTATGATCTTGTTAATTTGAGTGTTCTCTCTCTGCCTTTTGATGAGTTTGGATAGGGGTTTGTCGATCTTGTTGATTTTCTCAAGGAACCAGCTCTTTGTTTCATTGATTCTTTGGATTGTTTTCTGTGTCTCTATTTTGTTGATTTCAGCCATCAGTTTGATTATTTCCAGTCTTCTACTCCTCCTGGGTAAGTCTGCTTCTTTTATTTCTAGAGCTTTCAGGTGTGCTGTTAAGTCACTAATGTGTGCCTTCTCCATTTTCTTTATGTGGGCACTAAATGCTATGAACTTTCCTCTTAGCACTGCTTTCATAGTGTCCCATAGGTTTGGGTATGTTGTATCTTTATTTTCGTTGAATTCAAGGAAGACTTTAATTTCTTTCTTTATTTCTTCCTTGACCCAGGAGTGGTTCAGTAGTCGACGGTTCAGTTTCCATGAGTTTGTAGGCTTTTTGGGAGTGGAATTGTTGTTAAATTCTAACTTTACTCTGTGGTGATCTGATAAGACACAGTTGGTTACTCCAAATTTTTTGTATCTGTGGATGTTTGCTTTGTTACCAAGTATGTGATCAATTTTCAAGAAGGTTCCATGAGATGCTGAGAAGAAGGTATATTCTTTCCTGGTTAGGTGGAATGTTCTTTAGATGTCTATTAAGTCTATTTGATTCATTACATCTGTTAGTTCTCGTATTTCTGTTAGGTTTCTGTCTGGTTGACCTGTCCATTTGTGAGAGAGGAGTGTTGAAATCTCCTACTATTAGTGTGTAGGGTTTGATGTGTTCTTTGAGTTCTAGTAATGTTTCTTTTACATATGTGGGTGCTTTTATATTAGGGGCATATATATTCAGGTTTGAGACTTAATCCTGATGGATTATTCCTGTTATGAGTATAAAGTATCCATCTCTATTTCTTCTGATTAATTTTAGTTTGAAGTCAATTTTGTTAGATATTAGTATAGCCACACCCACTTGTTTCTTAGGGCCGTTTGATTGAAAAACCTTTTCCTAACCCTTTCCTCTGAGATAATGTCTGTCTTTGTGGTTGAGGTGTGTTTCTTGTAAACAGCAGAATGTTGGATCCTGTTTTCGTATCCATTCTCTTAACCTGTGCCTTTTTTTCTTTGATCATTTGTAGAGAACCTGTGCCTTTTTATAAGTGAATTGAGTCCATTGATATTAAGTGATATTAATGACCAGTGGTTGTTAACTCCAGTTATTTTTTTTAGGTGGTAGTGTTGTGTGTTTCCCTTCTTTGAGTTGTGCTGGCAGAGGGTTGTCAGATGTCTGTGCTACTGTGGGTGTTGTTGGCTTCCTTGGTTTGTGGTTTTCCTTCTAGTACTTTCTGTAAGGCTGGGTTTGTGGCTACGTATTGTGTAAATCTGTTTTTGTCGTGGAATATTTTTTTTCTCCATCGATGGTGAATGTAAGCTTTGCTGGGTATAGTAGTCTGGGCTTGCATCCATGGTCTCTTAGTGTCTGCAGCACATCTATCCAAGACCTTGTCTGGCTTTCATGGTTTCCAATGAGAAGTCAGGTGTAATTCTGATAGGTTTAACTTTATATGTTACTTGCCCCTTTTCCTTTGCAGCTCTTAATATTCTTTCTTTATTCTGTATGTTTTGTGTTTTGATTATTATATGGCGAGGGGATTTTTTTTTTTGATCCCGTCTATTTGGTGTTCTGTATGCTTTTTGTACCTTCATAGGAATATCCTTCTTTAGGTTGGGAAAGTTTTCTTCTATAATTTTGTTGAATATATTTTCTGGGCCTTTGAGCTGTAA
Source organism: Ondatra zibethicus (assembly GCA_004026605.1). Classification (NCBI taxonomy): domain Eukaryota; kingdom Metazoa; phylum Chordata; class Mammalia; order Rodentia; family Cricetidae; genus Ondatra; species Ondatra zibethicus. Next base: position 27,578 of record PVIU01013264.1, on the reverse strand, counting down.
TTCTTCTCCTTCTTCTATCCCTATTATTCTTATATTTGGCCTTTTCATGTTGTCCCAGATTTCCTGGATGTTTTGTGTTAAGAATTTGTTGGATTTGTTGTTTTCTTTAATCAATGAGTTTATTTTCTCTAAAGTATCTTCAGCGTCTGAGATTCTTTCTTCTATCTCTTGTATTCTGTTGGTTATACTTGTCTCTGTAGTTTCTGTTCATTTACCCAGATTTTCCATTTCCAGAGTTTCCTCGTTTTGTGCTTTCTTTATTACCTCTATTTCAGTCTTCAAGTCTTGAACTGTTTCCTTCACCTGTTTAATTGATTTTTCTTGGTTTTCTTGGATTTCTTTGAGGGATTTATTAATTTCTTCCAGCTTTTTGTTTGTCTTCCCTTCCATTTCTTTAAGGGAGTTTTTCACTTCCTCTTTAAAGGTCTCCATCATTTTCATTAAGTAACGTTTCAAGTCGTTTTCTTCTACTTCTTCTGGAATAGGGTGTTCAAGTCTTCTTGTTGCGTGCTCACTGGATTCTGGTGTTGTCATGATGCTTTTCATGTTGTTGGAGGAATTCTTGCATTAGCACCTGCCCATCTGTTCCTTCAAATACAGCCAGGAGAGTCTTGGCGTCTCGATCCCAATCTTTGCTGTGAGTGACAGTGTAGTTGGAGAATTTTATTGGTCTGTCCTCTCTTATGGCCTCAAGGTACTGGAGCCAGTTGTGCTGGTGGATTCCTCTGGATAGCTGATCTCAGCCCCCTGTGGATCACTGATCTCAGCACAGGAAGAGTGAGTCCTGTTGGGCCAAGGACCCCACAGAGGAAAGCCATCCTTTTAGTTTTAATAAGTGTAATATATTTATGAAGGTAGTTGCTTGTGATAATAATAGTAGCACAAAAGGGAAGACATACGGGACTTGTAAATTCTCTTTCTCTTGCATATCAGCCTTCTCATGGAATACACATTTAGATAAAAATGGGGTCTAGGACTTAAAGAAAATCCTTTCTTTGAGTTGCCCTAACTTAGTATGGGTAATCTATAGAAATAAATGCAGTTCTCTCTTTGGATCTTTTTCATTAATGTCCTCCTAAGAGAATTATTAAAGCATGGTTAGATAGGAAGCATAGTAATTACCAAGCAAATATGTCATGGCCTAAAACCAATTACCAATTAAGAAATAGCACAGAAAAATGTTTTAATGAACATTGGTTCTTTTGCACAGTCTATTTATTCTCAAAGCTCAATTTTGATGATGGTCATTAAAAGCTATTCAAATTCACTAATGCATTTCAAGTACTAATAATGATTTTCCCCTAAACTAATGGTGTTTTCCCTCCAACTACTGGCCTCCTTCACCTCCTCTTGCTGAAGCTTCCCAAAGGACTGTTCATACCTGCCCCTGCTCATTCCTTACCCAGCATTGCACCTTCCAATGTGTCCTCAGAAGTTCAGGGGCTTTCATTACACCAAAAAGTGCTCACTGATATGAGAAGTGAAATCTACACTTAGAAAAACAAAATGTCCTCAGGTATTCTCCTGTCATCTTGACATACAACAGCTTTTTGAGATGTGCTTAGCTAATTCCTTTTTAATCTCCCTATACCATTGCTAATCATCACTGTGTGCTAAAACTGCTTATTCACACAAGTTCAAATCTCTAGGTCTAATTTTTCCTTTATCTCTGCCATGTACATTGTCCTGCTTTGGAGTAATCATTTTTAGAAACCTACAGGGCACCTCAAGTTCATTATGTCCAGAACTGCATTCATGATCTCTGCTTGAAAACTCCTTTTACCCAAAATCCATATGTTGATATTTGATGTCATTCTTCTCCTCTGCTGCAGAAACTCCTTCAGCCAGGAGCCTTTAAGATACCAGCCCACTTGGGTGTGGCCTCTTATAAATGCCTATATAAAGTGCCTCTCTCTCTCCTGGCTGCTGGATTTGGTTCCTATTCCCCGTTCATGCAGAAGACTTTGATCTGTGAGTCTACCCCTCAATAAACAGCCCTTTATTGTACTCAATTCTGAGCTAGTGAGGGATTTCTTTTTAGCATCCATCTTCAGTCCTCTGTGTCCAATCCATTACCAAGTCTTTTGGACTTTATCTTTTAAGTATGTCTTTTACTTAACTTCTACCTCTGCACACAACCTCCATCTCTTTCATATCTCTCACTTCCACCACTGAAGAGACCTTGTCTATATGTATTCTACTGTATTGACTAAAATCTTTCTGAGTTTTGCACCTACTTCCTATCAAACTGTTCAATTCTGGGGGAACCTTTTTCTGATATCCAAGCTTGAACCACAGAGACACTGTACCCATCTTCAGGATGTTTTCCATGGTTGTGTTTTTTTTATTAGGGAAAATTTTATTTACTATTTCTGCTCACATGCCCTCCACAGAGTGTAATATCTCTGAAATCTGTGACCAAGCTCTGCTTAGCCAAATATTTGCCATATAGTAGTTAACTGATAAATATTTAGAGCAGAATTCCAATTTCCCATGGGTGCATCTTACAATTTTCTCTTAAATTTACATTTTATATTCTCTTTTTAAAAATCTTTTCATTGATAAACACTTTATGCAATGTACTTTGACCTTATTTTCCTTCCCTCAATTCCTCTCAGACAATCCCCACCTGCCTAACCACCTAACTTCGTGTTCTTTTTATTTCTCTTTTTACTTTTAATGCTATTTTTCATTTTTGAGGTTATAATATAATGTGTGAACTTACGACCTCCAGGTATCAGCAGCACATTCAGTACCCCTGTTGCTTGCTTGTTCAATATCTCAAGTTACTAGTTCTATGTTCCTGCCCTGCTTATTTGCATTGGCTGATTTATCTGTTTCCACTATTATTCTAGAACCTGCTGTTGTATTTACGTATCTAAATATCCTTCCTCCCATTTCAACAAATTAGTTCACCCACATGTCCCCACAAATACAGGCTATCAGAGCCTGTGAACGACATGGGAGAGGAGCTGGACAGAGCATGTTTAGCAGATATGATAAAATTTTCTCACACAGAAGATTAATAAATATGTGAGGTTATAAATGTGCTGATTACCTGACCTGGTCATTACATATCATATAACTTTTTTGAAATGTTATAGTATATCCCATAAGTATGTGCAATTACTATATATTAATTAAAATATTTGTATGAGGGTAGGTACCTGGATTCAATTTCTATAACTAGAAAAGTGAATTTTTGATCATCTCCAAAATTTCAGAATAAATAAAAAAATTTTAAAAAACAGGTTGAATTTTGTAGTTACTTTGAAACCAAAATATCACTCTACAGCCTGAGCTGTCTTGGAACTCATTATTTAATACTTGCTGTCCTCAATTACAGGGTAATCCTCCTATCTCAGTCTCCCTTCCAATTGCTTAGATTATAGATGAGAGCCACCATACCTAGTTGTAGGTTCTAACTCCCGTGAGCATTTTTCAGTGTAGAAAATAAATGTATTTAAATGAGACAATAACAGTTTGGTATCTTTTTGCTTTAACTTTATTGCCCCTCTACTTAAATATTAATTAGCTTTTACTAGGAGTTCCTGAATCAATCATAATTCCTTCTTCTTCCCATGTTTCTCTTACTGCCTCCCCAAGATGAAGCCGATCGTAGGGACTGTGTCAGGTGAGACAAACAAGATGAAGTGAGTCATTTGTGGAGTTGGTCAGGGTGCCAGCTGCTTCTGGATTCTACACTCAGCACCCAATAAATAAGCAGATGTGGATGATGACAAAGATGGATTGCTTGACTTTAAGTCTCTATGTCAGGTCTTGGGGTGAGACCATTTTGGAGAGGCCATGTTGAGAAGCAGCAAAAGGTTCAAACATGCATTAATGGGCAGCTGTCATCTTGGAACAATGAGCCCAGTCAAAGTTCCTGACCAGAGCCACCCCCTCCCACAGGAAATTGGTGCAGGCAGGGGGAGGACGGCTGGTCATGTCTCTGCATCTGTTATCAGTTGCTCTTGTCTCTTTTTCTGCATTCCAGACCTGGCACATAAGACTTTGTGAAACAGAGACATGCTGCTGAGCTTGTGTTTGAAACCTCCAAATGACTGACTGGAAGCAGCAGTGCCAGGGCATGACCCCTCGGCCCCAAAGTTCACAGGGTCAACTGGCCTACAGAGACTGAGGCCTTGATCACATCAGGAAGACACACCTTCCTCATCAAGCAGTGCCTGTGAATTCCGGGGCCAACACCCTTCTGCACCCCCTCCCCCCCAGACTTCTTCTAGACCCTGAAATACATATAGTCCTCAAATTTCCAACTCAGTCACGATTTTGATGCGCTTGTTTGAGCAAGGGTGACATTCGCTGACAGAGGGATGGGAATACAAATTTACTGGCAAGCAATAGCATGGCAAATGTCCCCGGTAGGGAGCACAACACAGAACAGTGCCACAGGCTGCTTGACTGTGACCCACTGGGAAGCAAGCTATAGAGGCCACCAGGAGTGTGAGCTCCCTCTGAAGGACTTCAGAGAGCTATCTGGTAGCAGGCTTTCAAAGACAGCCTTTCTTCCCGAGGGTTATGCCCTCAGACCCAGGAAGCCCTCAGGGGCAGTTCTGATTGCTTCGAAACCAACACCGCTCATGACAGCCTCTGGACACAAATGTGACCAATTTGCCCTGATGGTGTTGGACGGAGCCATTCAAACCACCCCCACAGTGGAAAGGCCAGGCTCAGTGTTGGAGAAAAAAAATCCATCCTGGGGAGACAGATACCCATGGCACCTTTACTGCTCTTAGAGGAAATGACATGACTGGGTGTTAAAATGCTCTGGTGAATTTCAAGAGAACCAGGAAGGTGTTCACTCTTGCTAATTACAGTCTGAAAGCCCAATTTTTATTTCTCATTTAGGAAAGATATTAAGGACCCTGTTTGCTTCTGTGTGTTAATTCTAATGATGCTGCCAATTATACTCATACACCTTCAGGGCTGTACAGTAGGACAGGAAAGCAAGGATCTGTTGTGCATACTCAGTATAAATACCTTTTCTTTCTTGCATCATTGCTTGTGGGAACAAATTGCTGCAGCTGTCTTTTTTTTTTCCAGGCTGTCTCTTGCCTAGAAAGGGTTTCCTTCTGGTCACATGTGGAGCAGGCTGATTCTGGCTGGCTGGGGTGGCCTAGGGCGGCCTAGGGCATTGTAGAAGGTTCAGCAGTACCTCTGCCAGGAAGATGTGGAATGAAGGAGACTAGGCTGTAGGAACACTAAATACCATCAAGGTGACACTCAAAACAGCTATATCCCATCTGTGTAATTTGATGGAGGGATCTTTGGCTTGTGATCGTCTTAAAATTATTACTAATGTAAAGAAGGGGATCAAATATATATATATCACTTAAATGGGCCTTAAGTTATCAAAATATTTCTTTGCACTCAAAAACAATGAATTATTTTTGTACTTTCTTGTAGAAGAGTTCCTTTTAATGTGTCTAACTTTCAAATTAATGCTGTTGTACTTGATAGGAAGCTCTAGGCTGAGTTCAGTCAGTCTCACTCTGTAGCCTTGGCAGGTCTTGAACTCACGATCTTCCAGTATTTGTCTCTAAAGGGCTGAGATTACAGATGTGTCTACTCTTAATTGGGGAGAAGTTTTGTTTGAAAGAATATAGTAGCTCCAAATATTATTCTCCTGTCATCTCTATATGGTTTCCCTCTTGCACAGTTCAGAAGAGTCTGTAAATGGTTGTCTTCCTCTGAGGTTTTCTTTTGCTGTTAGTATAGAAGCTCCCCAGGGATCAAAATTATCAACAATGATCACTCTTTAATGTTGTTGACATTAAAAGTCCTTTGCTGTATGCCTGTAATGAATGTTTCATTAAATAGAAATGAAGAAGAAAAGGCAGAAGGTTGTAGAGACACAAATAAATTGCAGGGAAGATTGTAAGAGGCAAAAAAAAAAAATCAAAAAGACATAGAAGAAGAAAGACATCGATGATACATTTTCACTATGCAAATTTTCACTATGCAAATTTGTTCCAAATTCCATAGAATGTAAGCAATTGAATGCTAGCCTAACCCACTCTCATTTGTCACCCTATAGCCTGGGGATTAGCCACCCTTCTGACAACCATCATTTTATGCAGAGCATAACAGCATGGGTGTGCTGGTTGAAATGACCTAAGAGAAACCCGACATGGAGTAAAAAGGATCAGTAATAACATGTCAGCAGATGCTCAGCTTTTCAAGTTCTACACATTCCCATTCAGTTAGCATTAGAAAAGATAACGAGGTTTCCAGCATGGCATCCTAAAAGATGAGCAATTAGACTAAAAGAACAGACTTAACGGTCTTCTAATCTATTCTACCACCTTTAAGTAAAGTCCTGAATTTATTTTCCCTCATCTACACACTTGAAGGCAACTCTCAACTTCTAGATGTGTGTGTGTGTGTGTGTGTGTGTGTGTGTGTCTATATGGTGCTGGGACTTGAACCCGCAGCCTCATGCATTATCAGCAAGCACTGTACTCCTGAGCTTTCTCTCCAGCTCCTAGCAATGTCCTTATATCTAGTCAGTTTTTCAATTCTTAAACGCAGTCCCATTTTCTTCAGTCAAGGAGTATATTTTATTAAAGAAAAGTCTGAACAAATATAGAAAAGAATGAAGAAAAATCAAAGCAAAATAAATGTCTACATTGTTCCAGGAATCATTTAATCAACAAAAATTTTCATTTCTGAAAAATATTTCGCTGCATATTGCTTTATGAATCATTCACCTTAACATCCTGCTTCAAGACCTAACTCTTTATTTGCCATTAATGAGAAGTGCTATATATTTTTGAAGTGTGTTTAAAAGCCTTATTTTAGGAAATGGGCCAAAAGGCAAAGCTCTCCAACTCATTAACCTGCGCCATAAACTTTAAAGCACTGTTTCCTATGGGAGAAAACCATACCTAGGAACGGAGTTACTATTTTAATTCTTTCCTTCTAACTATTTCAAGACTAGTTTATCCCCATTTCATCTGAAAGAAAAATTACTGGAGAATGTTTCCTCCTTTGTGCAAAGAGGAACTTACTAACTTAATTCTGGTTAAGAAATCTGGTTGTTTCTAACGGTCAGAGAACCAGAAGCTAATCAAAACTTTAGAGTCAAATAGAATCTGTCACAATAGTGCAAGGAGCTCCACTCAAGTGTTGCCTATCCGAATAATTAATGCTTCCAACCCTCTGATCCTGTTACCTCAGGTAAATTTTCCCCTGGCTTATGCTACAAGGACAAAGCAGCTGTGACTCTGTGGTGCTCTAAATTGCTATTAAATCATTTCCTTTCTGACCCAAAATACAAATCGTTGAATTCAGTTTGCACATTCACATATCAGTACATTATTGGTTTTTCTGTTTCATAACTATCTTTTTTGGCTGGAAATTTTGGGATTTTGTTCCACAAGGCTTCAGCAAGAAAGCTCTTTCTCTCTTTACATGCAGGAGAACATCAGAGCTACTCAGGATGTGACACTCTCCATTCTCAGGGGACCCATGGCCAGAGCTTGCTTCTGCTGGCAGTAGGCCTGGGTCAATGCCCACAATTTAATGACAAGCCAGAGCCAAGTACCTTGTGTTGACTGAGAAAGTTGTATTCTTGCTTGGGGCTTTTTAATCATAAAAGACCTTCCCAGGCATTGTTCCCAGGCTGTTTCCACCTTGGCCTGGGGATTGTGAGTTAAATTTTCTGCAAGCTGTTATCAGTGGTCAAAATGTTCTGCCAAAGCAACTAAGCTCACTAGTGTGGTGTACTCTTATGCAGAATCAATAAAAGACCTGACCTTTATTTCCAGGGCTTTGGTCATTCCTCCAACTTGGGAAGCAGACATACAGGACAGAGACAGCCAATAACTGACAAACATGGACAACATAAAAAACCTTGCTGGTCCACTATTGCTGATCCCAAAGATTCATATAATTGAAAGTAATTGTTGCTTCTGCCCCCTGTAGTTCTTTAATGCAAGGTGTTAAATAACACAAACTAGGAATGAGACTTTTCTCCCCAGGTCCCTGGTATTTTCATTTTTAGGATGTTATTCTAATTCTATTTCTTATTAAGCATTTTTTAAAACCTACTGAGCAAATTCTTCATAAAAATTTTATCGTTGGAGCTACAATGGCATGCGGGTTCTGATCAGGAAGTTGACTCTTACATTGACCACAGAGATTATTCCCATCAGCTAGAAAAGTGGATTTGTGACTGTTTTAAAAATATTTTATCTGGTTAAAAGGATATATTTTTTTTTCATAAAGTTGTCAAAATAGAGCATAGAAAAAGGAACGCAAACAACATGCCCATGGTCACAAATGCAGAGAGAGCACCAGTTTCTTTGAAGATGCCAATCTACCAAAGGTGAGGAGAGGAAGAGAGATAGGGAAGAAGCAGGGAAGGAGAGAGAAAGAGAAAGAGAGGGAGAGAATCTGCTCTTTGTATTTCTGAAAAAGAAGTGGATGCTCTTTTGTGTTGTTTTAGACCCAGAATATCCAGTCACTGTTGCCAACATCATAATGAACTCGATTTTCTTCAAAGCAGAATTAATAAGTCAGATGTTGGTCACTTCAATTCCTAGAGAAAGTCATTATAAGACATTGTCATCTAGGAAGTGAAAATATGGGCTGAGCCCTAAGGACAATTCTATATGTGTAAATACTACCCTAGGCAGATTGACTCAAGCTAGTAATTCTCTACTTGAGGTGACTGTGTTCCCTAGGAAACTTTGGCAATATCTCAAGACAGCTGTTGGTATCACAATTAATTATGAAGGGGTTATGGGCAGCAACCTGGGCAGCCCCACAACAAAAAATTGAGTCCAAATGCTTAGTGCTGTGGTTTAGGAATAGAGAAGCACAATGTAAGAGGTCACTGGGATGCAAAGGCAAAAGAGCACAATCCCCCTTCTCTGTGGATCATTGATTGGGTAAGTGGGTAGATATTCTGACTGACATGACAACAAAATGGCAGTTAAGTAGTTTAGAACCTGGCATATTGTGAGGGATGAAGGAAATAGTCACTGCTACCATCACTCCCTAAAGCCAGGAAGTTCTGATTTCCAAACTATGTGATACAGTTGAGATTTCTGCTAGCTATGGAGGAACCAGTAAAAGACTCTCAGGGAAGAAAAATGGACTTGTTTCTTCAGAGTTCACTGGAGTTCCAAATAAGAGCAATGCATCATGTGAACGGAGCTCTTTTTTTGGTGACTAGAATTCTGTAATCACCATATAATCAAATGATCTAAAAATATCCTTTAAGTTATAGGTTTGTTTTGCAGATGTTAAGCACCTTCTGGTGACAAATGCTAAATGAATTTGTGGTGAATTTTGGGATAGTATTTTATAGCAGTTTTTAAGCCAAGTAAATCTTTGCTTTTAAAATTCTAGACAGCTATCATCTGGTTGTCCTTTCCAGCATTAACTAATCACCAGTGAAAAATACAAATGTCATTCACAAATCATATCAAAGACAGGAACAGCTGGAATCAAATTCAAGAGACTGCATCATTTTATCATCTTGACATTCCTTATTCTACATGGATACCACAGGCAATCTGAAGCAAAAAATAATTTATGTCGCAATAGAAACGTTAACCATTTAGTGCTGGGATACTCTCTTCCCACTGACTCCCTCTAACTCAGAACACCCCTGGAGACTCAAGTCCAAGGATTATCTGAAAATATGTTATGAAACATCCATAAATTGTCCATGAAAGCAGGAAATAATCCCAGTAAATACAGAGCTAAGTTGGCTAACGGTCTAAGTTAGGAGGCAGAAAACTATAGCCCACAAACTCAATCTAGCCAATCGTCTGATTTTCTATGGTCTGTAATCTCAGAATGATTTTTATACATTTTAATGACTGGGGAAAAAGCAATCAAAGGAATGGTATTTTGAAACATGTGAAAGTTACTTGACACTGAAATTTCAGTTTCCACAAATGAAATTTTATTGCCACCTGTTTGCTCACACATTTTGGGGGATGCTTTCTTACTACAAAAGTTCAGGGGCTGCGACAGAAACCACATGGCCCACAAGACCTAAAACATGAGCTATCTGGCTTCTTGTAGAAAAAAATGTCCATCGTGATCTGGAAACTAAGAGCTGCAATAATACATGTATTTTCTAGGCACCAATTAGAAACATTGCTGAATATTTATTGGGCTTTACTTGTTTCATCAGCTGTGCTCCACTCACACGGCATTCCAGCAACTGCTTGGCTGATTATTGTCCCCTTGAAATTATTGCTTTTACTGGGAAAGAAATCCCAACATATCTAGTCAGTATCTGCTATTTCCACATTAACATCTTTTGACCTGTACTTAAGACTTGAAGGGGAGCTTCCTAAGATGACTTCTTCATGTATTCACTGAACAAAAATTTCTAGGACATATTCTATTATGTAGGCTTTATTCTAGGCTCTTTATAAGCTAGACAAAGTCTTGGTCTTTGCATAGTATAAATATGTAGTATAGAAGGCAACTAATGAAATAAAAAGCAATTATCAGATCATAACACAAATTATAAACAGAATAAAATGGATATTCAAAAGAGGCTGCCCATTAACATAGACCCAAACACGTCTTGTGAACAGCTTTTCGCTCAAAAGAGACATAGACACTAAAAATAGATAGTGGAAATCAGAGCTAGTTGAGGTGATTCATGCCTCTAATCAGGAAGATGAAGCAGAAAATTCCCTAGTTCAAAGACATCCCAGGGTTATGTAGTGAGATACTGCCTCAAAGAACTGAAAATCATGGATTTGTTTGGAGCAATTTGTCTCTACTCTATAAAGGGAGAGAATCATAGAAAACATGGTAACCAAACAAACCAAGGGAAAGAATAGAAGTGGTTGTAACAATGAGGAGGGTACAAGTAAGAAGCTGTTGTAACAAGTTCAGGGGCACAGTCACAAGGCATACATTAGCACTTGCTTAATAGAAATAGTTAGATCTGAGGATCTCAATAGCAAGCAGTTCTGAGGGGTGGTGAAGAACAGATGTGCCTCAGTGTACAGTCAAACAGAATATCCTGTTCTTCCTTCCTCTTGGAAGCCAGAGGTTTGGAATAGGTTTCCACACACATTCATTACTGAGAGCTAAAATTTGGTTGCTGCTTGGTGGAAGAAATAAGAATGAAGGAACGTGAATAAGGTTGAGAACAAGAGACCCTACAGCACTGAACTTCTCACGTCAAATTTGAACACATTTCACTACTATTCCAAAATGTTCAATTTCTCAGAAGCAATGTGGTGAAAAGTGTAGCAGTCCACCAAAATGTCTTATGTATAGAAAGCGGTAAGTCAGCCAAAACTTATATTTCAAGATTTCTGCTTAAGATGCTGGAGCCACTGAACGACAATATATTAGGGAGGATGGGTAACCTTGTTAAACTTTTAACTCCCCGGTTCTGATTTATGACAAAGAAATTAACTCCCATTGTTTGTGTGTGAGTGTGTGTGTGTGTGTGTGTGTGTAATTGTCTTTTTGTGTGTGTGCCTTCCATATCAAAATAACTTTGTTCTGCCTAGTCACCTTGTCAGGCTAGTGTTTGCTAAGCCAAGTGTTTGTCAGAAGCTCCATTGTCAAAATGTGTCTTGGAAGAACTTAGATGTTGTAGAGTTAAGTTTTGGGCCCCAACACCAACAAAAATAGTAAGATCAAGAATTATTCATCTAGTCTCTAGCATCTAATGAAACTGAGCAGAAAGGATGGAGTGTAGATAGAAGAGCTTCAGGGAAGACTTTGGAAGATGCTGTTCACTCTCATTCCTGATACTGCCTGAGAAGCACATGTTCTCTTTCTCCCCTGCACTCGCTCTTCTCTCCAGCATCTAACTGTATGGGCCAAGCTGGCCTCAAGTTTGTGGCTCTATTACCATTATCTCCCAAGGGATTATAGGCATGTACCACCAAACCTACTCCATATCTATTTTAAGAGAGACCCTTTTGGAACCTAAAAGAACAAGTAGCATTAAAAATTTTAAGAGACCATGGGAAAGTACACTGTTTGGAATTTTGCCATGGTATGTTAGAATAGCCTCTGTTAATTCAGATTGTTCTACTCTTGAAACTCATTTTGTTACTTTCAAAACATAGGTATCTGACATTTCTGAACTTTACATATAATCCTTATAATTTGTATATATGCTCACAGCTTAAATTAAATCATCCGGACAACAAGTTCACAGGACTTTTGCTTCTGACCTTTCCTTATTGGTCAGTAATTTTCTCTGTATTCTGTATTCATAATGATGAGTATATTTCTTGATAATGTCCATTTCAGTTCACGTACTTTCTCAAGAATTGTTCCAAGCTAAGTTTGACTCAAGCATTCATCTGCTTCTTTTTGGCTAATGATATTGACATTTTTACTATATTAGTTCATTAGAGCATGAAACTTTCTGTCTTGTTTTTGAAAAGCTATTTTAGTACTTCATATAAAAGTAACTCTATACCACAGGGACATAGCAGATGTAATAAAAGAATCAACCACTTAGTGGAAATGAAACCATTACAAGCCCTTAATCATTACTTAAAGTGGCGCACATTTAGACCTCTTGCTTCATAGAATCCGTACCTTTTACTACAGAATCTCTAAAGATCAGGGTAGTTTTTCCCTATTTATATTTAATTGCAAAAAGCTTGTTCTTCCTTTCCATAGGCCTAGTGGGAAAATTTTAATTTTTCTAAAAGAATATGTACCTAAATGACACTTTCTGTTTTTTCTCAACAGGACCATGACAGTTTCTTCTTCCATATTTTCTTCCTTAAATGTGTCTCAGGATCCTTTCTTGTCAAGAGTAGGCCTCTACGTTCCTGCATCTTGGCCCTTGTTGGACTGCAACTAGAATGATTTCCAAGCCCACTTACCTGAGGATGAATATTCTGTAAGGAACCTCAAGCACCCACAGAGGGAGGTCAGGGCTATATTATTTTGATCCCCTAAAGGGCAATGCCAGGTACGTGAATCAAGTAGCCTTTCAGATGATTTTAACCCCAGCTATTGGATCACCCACTATTCTGAGGCCTCTAGGTATTATATGGTCCACTGAACAAGCAGGAAACACAGTGAAATGGGTTTACAGCAAGAAGTTGGAGGCACTTGCTAGGTAGAAACAGAAACAGCCTTCCCGTTGCATTGTCAATTCAGTGTATACACTTGTATTCTCTCTCATTCTCTATATCTGCAGGGCACTTAAAGTATCCCATCCACAACAGGGTACAAAAGATAGGTAAATCAAGACTGGAGAAATATACCATGGGGTAAAGTGCTTATCATGCAAGCATGAGAACCTGAATTTGGTTCCCCAACACCCAAGTCAAAATCCAGGTGTGGCTACACACAGCTGTAATTCCAACACTAGAAAAGCAGAGACAGAAGGATCCCTGGAGCTTGCTGGGCTTGCTGGGCTTGCTGGGCTTGCTGGGCTTGCTGGGCTTGCTGGGCTTGCTGGGCTTGCTGGGCTTGCGGGAGCTTCCAGCCAGTCTAGCTGAATCAATGAAGTCCACGTTCACTAAGTGCCTTAGATACTGTTTTATTGTTGTAAAGAAGCCATCACCAGGACAACTTATAGAAGAGAACATTTAATTGGAGGCTTGCTGACAGTTTCACAGGCTTCATTTATTTCCCTCATGGCAGGAAGCATGGCAGCAGGCAGGCAGGCAGGCAGGCAGGCAGGCACGGCACTAAAGCCTAAGAGTTTATCCACAAGCCTGAGTCATAAAGGGAGACACCGAGCCTGTCAAGGGCTTTTGGAACCTCCAAGTCTACTCTTTGTAACACAACTCCTCCAACAAGGTCATACCTCCAGGCCTTCCCAAACAATCCACCAACTGGGAACACCTTACATTGATTTATCGCCTCCATCTACATGCACAAACTTGAACACACACGCGCGCGCGCGTGCGCGCACACACACACACACACACACACACACACAGATAGGTGGCTTCTACACTCTAGCAATTGCGGTTTAGGCAAGAGAGACTGCTTGTAAGCCAGTTACATCAAGAATGGCCTTTGAACTCACATGATGAGTTTACAGTATACAGGTAAGATATTCATCAGAAGCCTGTCTAGGACAAATCCCTTTCTCTTTCTGTCATCAGATCTACCATAAATTACAAGACGCCTCAGGCACATGAGAATGGACATTGCAGTTGGTGCATCCAGATATCATCTGAATGCTTGACAAAGAACTGCCTCTTTAGGTAACTCTTGGGCCTGGAAGTGTACCTACAAGCATAGTTTATCTTACTTTTGGATATACAAGGGGGTACTGGGAAGAATCCATATAGGCTCAGAAGCAAGCTGGGCACAGCTGGGTCAGAATTCATAGTTCTCAAATATAATATATTGTAGCATGACCTAGAAGTGGGTTCCATTTCCATTTAGCCTTTAGAGTGGTACCAGAGGGGCAGGGGGTCTACAGTAAGGGCTAATCTCTGTATCCAGTAGAGTTCCACACAAGGCAAAGAGTAGAAGTAACATTGGCCCTTAGAACCTGGTGTACATAGTGAGTTCCAGAACAGTCAGAGCTATGCAGAGAAACTCTGTTGTAGAAAAAGAAGGAGGAGGATAAAGAGCAGGAAAAGAAAAACACACCATAAACTAGATGATACCAGCTTAGCATCTTTTATTTTTTACTTAAAAAATTTACACATGCATGCAATGTTTCTTGGTCATGTCCATCCCTTTGTTCCTCCCTCCAGCAATCCCTCCACCACCACTGCATGTCTCTAATGCATGTCCCTTCTCCTTGTCAAGTTCATGTCTCTTTTTTTTTATATAACCCACTAAGTTCTATTAATGCTTACTGGTCTTACCCAATGCTGGATCCTGCTAGTTTACTGACCTGCCAGGCAAGATTTATTCCACAACAGTGGCAAGACTGCTTATGAGAGTAACCAACAACTTATTTGATTGGATATGAGGCCTAATGTATTGGAGAGAATTGCTACCTGGTACTATAAATATCACTAAAACCAATGATTATGGAAGACATGGCCCCTAGGAAGGAGCTTACTGATATTATTTGGCTAAATGATCATGTCATCAAACTCTTTTATAAATATATTTCTATTCATAGATTTGTGTTGTTCTCTACCTTAATCAGAGAAGAGCTTTATGTTTAGTGTTGTGTTTTTTATTTCTTTTTTGTGTATGGAGTGGGTAAGGTGTAGATGTACCACAGCACACCTATGGATGTGAGAAGATAATTTGCAAGAGTTCATTCTTTCCTTCCAGTGTGTGGGCTATGAAGATCAGGTCATCATTCTTGATAACTAGTGCCCTTACCTGTCAAGCCATTTTAGCAGTCGCTGTTCAGCATCTTGAAGGATTTACTTACCTTAAAGTATGGTTTTTGGCGTTGGTAGGTATTTTGGCAGTAGTGTTTTCAGGTTAACTGGTAGACAAGAAGCTGAATGGTTAATAAATCCCTTTATCTTGATTTCAGTAACAATGTAGGAGTTACAAATGCTAAGGAATCGTCACAAGGGGCCTGTTGCTGGGGTTTTGATCCTGAGGTCTCCTCTGGGTTTCCACTCCTCTTTGTAGCTTCAGCTTCATGAAAGATCTCTCTGGGTGTAAAGGAACAGCTACTTAGCCTTGTACTATTTGAACCAATCTTTAAGCAAAGAGATTCAAATTTATTTTGAAGTAGTTATAAGTAAACAGACTAAAAAGTTGAAAACTTTTTTTCAAAATTTCACACAAATGAGAGTTCTATAAACTAAAATGTTTATGAAACAAAACCAAACATCAGGTGCCTGAGAAAAGGATAGAGGAGAGGGCAATTAGAATGCATTATATACTTGTGTGCCATTGTCAAAGACAATCTTAATTAATTTTTGTATGGTTTGAAAAGATATATTTCCCAGGAAAAGAAGAGGACAGGAGTTTGCAACTCTAAATCATGCCAGGTGGGCATTGTAGCCTACTTTGGAAGAGAGACCATGGGTGCCCAGTGTAAGATGACTGGTGAGATTAGTCAGGCTAGTGAGCACTGGGGTTAACTGAGAGACCCCACTTCAAAAAGAACCAAGGTGTAAAGCAATCAAGGGAGAGTCCTAATATCAACATCAGGCCTACACACACACAAACACACACACACACACACACACACACACACACACACACACTACATAGTCTTGAAAAGTAAAATAATATGTACAATATATACATAAGGTCACGAACCTCAAGAAGTTCAGAATCTAATAGAATGGAATAAAATATGAATAAAAGCTATGTAATAAGAGAGAGTAAGAGAAGTAAACATGAAGCTGCATTTTCTCATGATGCAAAGAGCGCCTCCAGTCCATCCAACCCCCACCCTAGGTTTGGATTGCTTTATTATTGCACTGCCTGTATAGGAAGAACTCTCAAGTCTTTGCCAATTCACTAACTTCCAGGGATCCTGCTTGTACAGGGAAAGGAAATTCTTGGCTGCTGGTGTTAATGTCACAAGAGAAGAGAGACCAGAATGACAGAGATGGAGGATATTGTATTGTATTAATGACCTCTGCCTGGCATGCAGAACCTGAGTCAAAAAGTAAGATAAGATCCAAGTCCCATCACAGATGAACAGGAGACTACTGACAGAGACTCTAGCCTTCTTGGTGCTGTTTCAGAAACCTCTTAGGAAAAATAGATAATGGTATCCCAATGGGCAGGCTAGGAAAGGACGGTAGAGTTGATAACTGATAACAATGACTTGTTCCTTCCTCCTGTTTGGGGCCAGTAAGTTTAACTGGCTCTTGAATCCAATTAGATAGCTGGTGTTGGGAAAGATAAGCAATCCACCTAGAAAAAGTTTCCTATTTAGTATTGCTCATAAAATCCTTAAAATAGCAAATGAATACCAAGTTAAAATTAAGCTGCATTTGTTAACTTGCACTTCACTGTGACCAAAATACATGCAGAAACAACTTAAAAGGGAGAAAAAGTTTATTTGGGCTCATTCTTTCAAAGAGATGCAGTCCATTATAGGGAGAAGAGCACAGTAGAGTAGCCTCTCAAGGTGGCATGAGGGTGCAGGGGCTGCTTTGCATGTTGTGAAGAACCAGCAAACATAAAGAGCAGGCCAGAACTAGAAGAGGCTATAACCTTCAAAGAAACACTCCCAGAGATCAATTTCCCTAGTTAGGCCCCACCTCCTAACGGTCCCACAGGATTTCATAAAAGTCGATAGTGCTCAGACTGTGCTATGAGAAACATGTTAGACTCAAGCTGCAACATTACCTAGGAAGAAACTAGAGGAAGATCACATTTCACTACACTTAAGGTAAAAAAAAAAAATTGTTCTGCCAATGGCACTTTCTGCCCTCTCTAGTCCTGTTTTCATAGAGATAGTTGACGCTCTGTGTTCTTTGGGGATGTTTAATATCTCTGTGTTTTTGTTTTCTTCTCTTTAAAAAATGGTAGGAAACAGTTAAGTGGCTGGCCTGAAGCTTGGGTCTCATCTGAAATCTAAGCTGGGGATGAAACTGTTTCTAACTTCATATAAATGTCATTACTGGGATTCAATTCACTAAGGATGACTAGCTCAAGGATCATCACACCTCAAAGGCTATTAAATGGTTGTCACCCTCAGTTCTTGGTCAAGTGGTCTCATCTAACGTAACAGTTTGTTTCATCACTGTGTGCCAGCCAAGAAAACAATGGAGAGAGACTAACAAGATAGACGCCAGTCTCTTATGTACTGAAGAGACATTCCATCACTTTACTAACCTCTACTGGCTAGATGTGAGTGTCTTGCTTCAGCCTGCACTTAAGGGGAAGGAGCTGTACAAAGTCATAAATACCAGAAGGGTATCATTGGGAACCATTTTAGAAACTGCTGACCACAAGGGCCAAGAGTCAAGGAGGCATGGTCCTCATAGTCAGATGTAGACAGTACTGACTTCCTTGATTCAGTAGTAGGATATGTGATTAGGTATCAACCAATCAGATTACCACCCTCTGAAGGTCTTGGGATTGGTGATTAGCTCCAGATTGGCATAGAACCAATCCAGCAGATAGGATGTGAAGTGGGACCCGTAAGTCTTCCCTCTGGTCTTGAATCAAAGAGAGAACAAAGTCTGGACCTGTTGCCACAAAGTTTCAGATGGGACCAACTGAAAATAGATGAAGCCTAAAGTTCATAGACGAAATAAAGGGAAAGCAAAAGTATTGCTGAAAAGCCACATAGTTCAACATTCAGCTCCTGCTGATGGAGTCAGACAATTGATTTACAAATGTTCACCTTTCCATTCCAGTCTTTTTGAAAAGCTGAGTTGAGCATGAGGCCCCTTAATTTGGATGGAAAAGACACAGTAAATCTTCTGTTTTCCCAATAAAAAAAGCAGGGCACAATACTTAGTCCAAGTAGACACAGCCTAAGATGTTCTGGTTTCTAAAAATAAAGTTACATACAATCCTCTGAGGTGTTTGCTGGTTAGTATTTAGAACTGAGGATTTAAACATAATCAGCATCCATGAAATGCAATCTCCCCTTCTTTTCTCTTAATGCTTTTTTTGACCAAAAGTGTTTCATTGCCTGAACTCTCTAATGAGGGAATATTTATATGACATACCAAAGCAGATGTGAGCCTCGTTTTATGAAATCCAAATCCAGATGGTCTTTTCTTTCCATTGTCTTATGTAATTTATATGAAAGTAAAACATGAAAAAAATTCAAATGTAATTTCTTTTCCACCATTTATGCTTAATGACCCTGTAATCACTTTCATAGCCTCAGTTTCTCTACTGAGTCTCCAGAGGGTCTATGGATTAGTTCATGTCGTAGAGGTGCTTTACAGCACTTGGAAGTGCCCAGCAAGAGGGGAAATGTCGGTTATCATGAAACATGCATTTCCAATTTAGGATATTCCACCATGTGTCCTCTGTTGAGTCCAAAATACTCCTCTAATTTGAATCAGCCCAGAGCATATAAATGAAAAGAAAGATTTGTAGATGGAAAAGAGAGGTGGGGAGTTAAAAACCAAACCAGAACACAAACCAAAAACACTGACCCTGAGCTCAACTTCTCTAAATGAGGGAGTTTTATTTATTTATACATTCATTTTAAAGAACATTCTGTTTTGTTTGGTCATCTGTAGGGCAATGGGAAAGAGAATTGAGACTGAATGAGAAGCATACAAAAGGACTCTGAGAGGTGTCTAGAATTTTTTTTTTTTTTTGCTGGAGAATTCCTGGAATATGATGGCGAGGTTTAATTTTTTTTCACTTGGCTTAGTGACAGTTTCTGCCACCTTCCCAGACATTACCTTGACAACCAATTCATGCTACATTCTTGAGAATTTGTTAGCAGACTCAGAACAAAGTAATAACACCTATTTAGTTCTTCTCAATTTAAAATTATATTTGTAAATGTTGGCTTTAAACACTCCAAAGGGCATGTGAAACTTCATTGATTGCATTAACTTGTACTGTGTAATGTAGTATATTTTTCAGAACTTCATAAATCCTACAATTTCATATATTTACAATGTAGAGATACCAAGGATTTTCTTTGAAATTAAAATTTATTTTCTACTTGGTTCTTAAATACAACCCTTTATAATACCAAGCATGGCTGAGGCACTGAGTAAGCAAAAGAGTACTGAATTCAGGGTTGACCAAACACTGACCTGGAGAGCTTGAAGGAAGAACAAGTTAGTAATTCTGGGTCTTACTTGACTCTAGATAGTTGCTTGTAAGGGATGTCTAGGAAGCCAAAAGAAAATTAGTATCAGAGTCCTGGGTACTTGGGGTCTGGGTATTTCCATAAATCAAACAGCATTGACATTTGGATGGTTTGCTGACCACATGATTTCCGGCATATTTAAATTAAATCATTTGGTACTTTGTAATTTCTTCTTTGTGCTCCTAAATTGAAATGCAAAATAAGGAAAAACAACAACAACAACAACAAAACAATGCTTCTCCTTATTTGTAGATGGCAGCCAAGAGGCAAAAAGAGAGTTAAGAAATAAAAAAATCACACGTTTTTAAACTATGAGTCCCTTATGGTACTGTAAATTTTATGGCAGGTGTTGAAACTATGTGCAGTTCAAACTGTGCTGGAAGATTGAGTCAAGTCTCCTTTCACTTCACTCTATTGGGAGCTTTTATTTTCTTCCTTTCAGGAGATGGACCTTAAAATGCCTTGTATTTCCCATTCACCAGTCCTTCCTGCAACACCTTGATTCTCTTGACAGCATTCTGTCAGCAAATATAAGTCACTAAAAATCAGTTATCCTCAACAGGTCTAATGACTCCATCCAGAATCAAACACCAGCAGGGTTGCCTCCACTTTCCTATACTTAAAGGTATTCCCATTGGCCTTGACTGTGAGTTTGAAGTTCTACAGAAAATTTATGTGGATCAAGGATGGCAAAATCAAGATTAACCATGGCCAGTGTGTGATTTCCTGCTGCTTCATAGTGGGATAGACCTAGTTCTCAGGGTAACTGTGAAAGGAAATGAAAAGCATATGACTTGTGTCAGGGGTCACTGGGTAGATCCTTGTATTCTGTGAATCTTCATACCCTCAGTAAACTGTCTAGATAATCAGTAATTCTGAAATCCCAGCTTAAATGATATTGGGCTCTGTACCAATATTATGCCATTTCTTATTTATTTATCCATTCATTTATTTAATTTGTTCATATGTGTGTGATATACATATACATATGCATGGTATGTATGGTACATTTATGTGAGTGTGTTCATACCCATTGGTATACATGTGGAGGCCAAAACAGGACATTGTTTTCTTAGTCACTTTTTTTTTTATCACTGTGAAGTATTGTTGGAGACTGCTCTTTTGTTTCCTGGCTTCCCAGACCTGAAAAATCACAGAGAAACTATAATAATTACAACACTATTTGGCCAATAACTTAGGCATATTTTTAGCTAGCTCTTGTATCTTAAATTAAACCATTTCTATTATTCTGTGTATCACCATGAGGTTGTGGCTTACTGGGTAAATTTTTGGCATCTGTCTCCTTTGGCAGCTACATGGCATCTGTCTGACTCCTCGTACTCTCTCTCTAAATCTCTGTTCAGATTTCTGGCTGGCTTTACTCTGCTAAACCATTGGCCGAAATAGCATTATTCATTATCCAAAAAAAGAGCACATATACAAAAGGATATTTCACATCAGTGAAGAGACACTATGACCAAGGCAACTGTTCTGAAAGAAAGCATTTAACTGGGGGCTTGCTTACTGTTTCTGAGATAGTTTATTATTATCACAGCAGGGAGCATGGTGGCATAGCAGGAAGGCACAGTGTTGGAGAAGAGCTACATTCTATTCTTTGGACAACAGGCAGAGAGGTGGGTGTGGGGAGGGGTGGCAGGCCTGGGGCATAGGCTGTTGAAACATAAAAGTCTACACAGAGTGACACACTTACTGCAACAAGGTCACACCTACTCCAACAAGGCCACATTTCTTAGTCCTCTCCAAACAGTTCATTAACTAGGGATTAAGCATTCCATCCTATGAGCCTATGGAGGACATTTTCATTCAAACAAAAGAGGTGTCTTTCTCTGCCTCTTTCCTCTTACTACTTTGCTGCAGATTCTTTCATGAAAATAGAAGCTCACTTTTGGCTAACAGGCTCTCTAGATCCACATGTCTCTGTCCCCCATTATAGGCATGCTCAGCTTTTTATGTAGGTGCTAGGGATTCAGAATCATGTCCCCATGCTTGCAAAGTAAATACTCTTAGCCACTGAGCTGGCTCCCCAGCCTTATTACCACTTTCCAGTATGTGGCTAGATGTTGCCTCATGGTGCAGTATTCACATAGATGTCCCAAAGTAGCTGCAATGTCCACATGCTCACCATCAGAAAGAATATTGCCTCTCCTCCCATTGAAGGAAGAATGAGGACATTTGACAGTTGGATGATTTGTATCTCATAGGCAGCTTCACATATTTTTAGAGTTATATCAGTGACTAAAACCACACAGTAAATACCTCCAGATTCAGAGTACTATTCACTTTTTTAGAACACAACCCTTCAAATCTAAGAAATGTTTTCAGATTTCCATAAAACGTGATTGATTCTAATACCTAAATTACCCCAAAGAGAGTCTTAATGAGTACCACAGCCCCTCAATGCAGAGTATCATTCTGAATTTTTAAGATCCTGCGAACATAAAGGTATACTATTTAATCTTTTTCATGTTAATCATTTTCCTTGTGTGTTTTACTAGCCTGTTATTTCCATAACAAATGCATTTTGGTAATGAAACCGTATTTTCCCTGTTAGAAATTGTGCTTTAAACAAAGCCTTGCCCATAAAAGAGGAGATAAGCATCTAGTTGGCAAACCCTGGGAGTTTCAAGTTCGAATTTTTATCGTGCAGCTTACTGCCTTCTTTGGCTGCAAATGTCTGATGTCTGCACACAAAAGCAGACTGCTTTCTGCTTGTCATGTTTTTAACTTTAATCTCTGCTGTAAAAAAAAATGCAATGTTAGCTGTTGAAAAGCGACTATTGTCAAAAAGGAACCTAATAACCTTTCCTACCTCTAGGCCAGGTGTCCCACAGTAACAAGCCATGAAAATAGAAGGGGTGTGTTGTCTCTGCAGCTATGCTGTGGTAAGATGGCTGGGCTGCAGTCAAGCTGTTAACAACTTCTGGTTAGAGACTGGCAGGGCCAACCACACCATCTCACACAATGGAGCTAGGCTGGGGGTGATGGCTGTGAGACTGGAGAAATACAATAAGCTTGATCTCTCATGTGGGAAAATCCATGGTGTTTAATAGCTTCATAAAGTGGTGTGCTTTTGTCTCTCTGTATAAAGTCCCCAGTAAATTCTTACATTACCACTATTATAAAATGCAGCAACGGAAACGTTGAGCTGTGCTATTTGATCCCCAGTGGCAAAGGTTAGGAGGAACCAAAAATCATAATGACTTCCAAGAAAATACTGTTTGAGTGTAATTTAAGAAGGCTTTGAGGCCATAATTTTCAATGTGATGCCAAACGTGCTTTCGTGACATACACACCCCCACCAAAAAAGTAACGCTTCAGAAGGATAATTGACAACAACAGAAAAGATGAAAGGTCAGTAGAGAAATGAAGAATATAATAATCATTTGTGCCAATTGGCTCCACCGCCTGAGTTCAGGTAAGGAGACCACATGTTGTTAGATAGGATTCTCTGATAATGCAGAAAGGAACTTTCTACCCAGAAAGGCAGTTTTCTGCAGGAACTGTGGCTTCCAAGTTTAACTTGCAAACCACGGGTTGAGGCTGAGATAGACATTTCTCTTGAATAAATCTGACCACTGCTCACTCATAATAGGCACTTACGTTGATACATGGATATGGTAGGTGTAATATTGAGTTGGAAGTGTCACCCCAGCCTGCCAAGCGCTTGGACTCCAACTCTCAGCCTGCCAAGCACTGACCCCTCCCTGGGTAAGGTCAGGACCACTCCCACAGGGTATTTAGGGTAGCACTGGAACAAGGAAGACATGGTTTAGGTTTGCGTGTGTGTGTGTGTGTTTGTGTATGTGTGTGTGTGTGTGTTGTCTTTTCCATGTTATGCTTTCCCGGGAACCCGAGTGTGCCTTCTAGTAAACCCGGGCATTTGATGTGTTTTAATCTGGTCTGATTGGTTTGTGCCAGTGGAGAGAGTTTTCCTAACAGTAGGAACATGCATGAAAGTGCTGACACAATTTACCCCCCTCCATGTGTCATGTCATTGGATGGTCAGTGCAGAAGTCAGTACCCACTTGTAAGGATGTGACACAATTAATAGAGAAATTCCCTAAGCCTCACTGGAAAAGTTTAATATAAGAATAACCCTAAATAAACACATCTACTGCTAAATATACACTGTTAGGCATATTTCATAAAAACAATCAATGGATTTAAGAAATTGAAAGCACAAATTTTGATAGTCTAGAATAAAGGTTCATAAATCTTACCTCTAAAGGACCAGAGATTGAAGTTTGGCAATGGTGGCACACACCTTTGATCTAGGCACTCAGGAATCAGAAGCAGGTGGATCTCTGAATTCAAGACCAGTCTGGTCTATAGTGTAAGTTCCAGAATGGCCAGAGCTACACAGAGAAATCTTTTCTTGAGAAGACAAAAAACGGGGAAGGGGGGCACAGACACTGAATACTTGGGACTTCACAGGCCATGCAATTTCTGTGTCATCTACTTAATTCAGCCATTACTGAAATGTCAGTAGGGAAGGAAATAAAGTTTTCCTAAACACTATAGAAATCAAAACCAAAAACTACCACAAACAATGCATAATCACATGGTGTGGCTATGTTTCAATAAAACTTTATTTACATAAATATCCTACAAGTTGAATTGGCCTGAGTAGACTCTTGGTTGAAAATAGCACTGTCAAAGAAATATAATATGTGAGCCACATATCTAATATTATACTTCTTATAGCCACTACAAACTACATTTTAAAAAGTAGATAAGGCAGGCAAGTTGCCTGCAATCCCAGGATATAGATGGAAACTATGCTGCATGTTTTCACTAATAAGAAGAGGGGAAGTATTTGGAAACAGGAAGAAGACTAGCCACAAGAAGGGAGGACAGAAAAAGTTTAATGGGCATTGAATGTGTTCAGAGGATACAACACTGAACAAAAACTTCTATAATGAAGCCCATCAGTTTGCTCAATAAATATACAGCAAAAGAGAAAAAGAAGTGAGAATGAATAATTTCAACAGGCATCAACATTAAACAAGATTATGACATATGACTATGTTCGAAAATGGTAAGATCAATATTCTTCCATAGTCATATTTGAACTCAGACAAGCACACAGACATCATCCAAGCCACAAAACACAAAGAAAAGTCCTCCTCTCCTGACATATATAACTGACAGTTGTTTCTTTAAAGATTACAGCTTTAGCTTTTTTTCTTGTCCGCCCAATTCTATGTAACATTTATTAAGATATCCACCTGTGCTATATCCTCTACTTCTTGAGGTTATGCGACTCAGAACAAAGTCATCTTCACGTCCATTTCCTTACCTATACATTGCATCCACTTTATCATGGCTAAGTAGGTATCCAGAAGAGAATTCACTTGTCCAAGGTCACATAGTGGGTGGTAGAGATGGAATGTGGTTCCAGAGTCGACTAACTATAAATCCCATGTTTGGGCAAATTTTTATGTGCTTTTATGTTACATGACTCCTATTGTGTTATATTAGAGAGGACGCCAGTGATGGGAAGAGGAGTATGAAGTTATTGGTAGAGGAATGTCTCAGGCAATGTGCTTTGTTTCAAGCAAATGAAACACAACTTTGGAGAGTGGAATATAAATGGAATCCATTTGGAAATTGAAAGCATAACTGAAAAACAGTATGGAAAAGATGTTGGAATACTTCTAAGGATGATGGAAGACAAGGACAGTCAGGTCACTGAGACAAACCAGGTATTGTCACCCTACTTAGCTGATTTCTGACAACCATCTTCATATGCATAGAATAAGGAAGTGAGGATTTTAAGGGTCACAGGGCAATGGAAGAACAGCCACTGATCTCTAGGGCATTTTAAACTAACAGAGGCCCAGTAATCCTCTATGAACAATAATAAAATCAGTTCTCATTTAACAGTGCTCATAAAACATCATTGGAAGTAACAAGAAAGAAGCAATTAGTCACACAAGAAGGCTACAGGAGAGCTTTATGGAAGTGTCTATATTGCCTAAGAAACATTCTTTTTTCCCAACCTTTTTTTTGTGCCTCAATGCTCTAATCAGATCAGAAACTATTCAAACATAGATCTTCTACTGTGGTATGGAAAAACACACATTGACTTTTCTTAGTCTAGTTTAATGAAAGTATTCTTTCGTTGGCTGAGGGAGTATGTCAGCACCCAACTCTATACAGCTCTGGAAATCAACTATATTTGACATAAGATATAAAGCATGTAAGAAAAAGTAAGAGGTTGCTATTTTGAGACATTCTTATTTTATACATTTTACTTATGACAGTATTCAGCTTAGTAAAAGGTGAAATGTCTCTCTTCAAGAGAACTGTCAATATTTTTCCTGACACCAGTAATTTTTTTTCAGTAGATTCACTGAATTTGGGTGGATTGTTTTATCTACATCAAGAAAATAAGACAATATAGTTACTTCACGTTAATCATTTCAATCATAACGTTTCTGTTTACTTTAGCTTTGATTTATATGAAAAGTATACTTTGCTAAGCAACTTTGAGCTGTTTCGTGAAGTTATCATTTCTACTTTTGTAAATATTAAAGCCTTGCTATTAAGTAGGATAGGAGTATGATTAGAGGGGAAGTTTATTCCCCCTAAGTAGATAGGGTGACAGAATCTCTTGGGGGGCTTTGATAATCTACATGTTCCTGGGAAATTCTGATTACTCCAGTTTCAATAGAATCACTTACTCTAGCAAACCCCAGCTTCTTTGGAAGGGCGGAAAGTTTGGATATTCTCCCAAGGAAGGTGAGAATCTCTGGCTAATGTCAACTAAGGTTCCATGACCCCCATTGCTAGGAGTCTTTGCTAGGGTTGCTCTCATAGATTCCATGGAGTTTCCACTACATTAGGAGAAACCCTATTACATACATACACACACACACACATACACACACACACACACACACACACACACACACACACACACACGATTACACACACACACGATTAGCACTAATAAACTTAGCAAGGTTGCCCAATAATCATCACACAAAAATCAGTGGTGTTCCTATAAACTAACAACTAATAATATAAAACAGAAATTAAGAAAAATCTATTTACAAAATATCAAGATAAAGAAAATACTTAATACACTTACGTAAAGAGATGAAAGATACCTGCAACAAAATATGTAAGATCATTGTTGAAATTAATCAAAGAAGTCACAAATACATGAAAAGTTACCCCATGCTCTTGTACTAGAAGACTTAGTATTATTAAAGTATCTTTACAATTAAAAAGTGATCAATATAGTCAGTAAAAACACTAACAGAATTAGTGTTATTTCAACAGTAATTGCAGCAGTAATAGAAAACTTTGTCTTAAAATTAAAAACTTTGTCTTTAATATAAAAACTCATAGGACATGAATAATCAATCTCTAAAAAGAACAAAGTTGAAAGTCTCACACTCCTGACATCTAAATGTATTTCAAAATATCAATAAAAATAAAGTGTGGCACGAGTATACATACCAACATTGATTAAATAAAATATGTATCCTAGAAAAAAGCATATGTATTTTATTCAATATGCATGTGTTGTAAATGTTTTAACAGAGGTGTCAGATCACTCAACAGGGAAGGCTCTTTTCTACAAATGGTGTTTAAAAACTGGAATATCATTGTTTGTAATAGCCAGAACCTGGAAACAACCTAGGTGCACCTCAATGGAAGAATGGGTCAAGAAAGTGTGGATTATATACTCATTAGAATACTACTCAGCGGTAAAAAACAATGACATCTTGAATTTTGCATGCAAATGGATGGAAATAGAAAACGCTATCCTGAGTGAGGTAACCCAAACCCAGAAAGATGATTATGGTATGTACTCACTCATTAGTGGACCCTAGCCATAAAACAAAGGACACTAAGCACTTAG